>JASDQU010010231.1:4171-78764 GCA_032191745.1 Picea mariana
ACAAACTCATAATGACCATACCGTGTCTGGAAAGCGGTCTTATGGATGTCTTCACCCTTGATTCGGACTTGATGGTATCCTGACCTCAAGTCAAACTTTGAGAAAACACACGCACCTCACAACTGATCGAATAGATCATCGATCCTGGGCAAGGGGTATTTGTTCTTTATGGTTACTTTATTAAGTTGTCTATAATCTATACACAGTCTCAGGGTGCCATCCTTCTTTTTCACAAACAGGACCGGTGCTCCCCAGGGGGACACGCTGGGTCGAATATAACCCTTATCCATCATTTCTTTCAATTGCAATTTGAGTTCAACTAACTCAGGCATGCTCATCTGGTAGGGTGTTCTAGACACCGGCACCGCTCTTGGTGCAAGTTCTATTGAGAAGTCAATGTCTCTTCTCGGAGGTAGACCCGGTATCTCCTCTGGAAACACATCTCAGTATTCTCTCAGGAGAGGATGATCGTCAGGGCTTGGTTTATCACCTTCGATTGTTTTTAACACCTGTATTGCATATAGGGGACATCCCTTTCGGCAATACTTTCTCATTTGTAGGGCTGAGATTTGTCTCACCGAGACCGGTTTTCGGATCCCTTGGAGGGTTATCCCTTTTCCTTCTATGCTCACACATTCTAAATTTTTATGGTAACAGTCCAATTTGGATTTATGGGCGGCCAGCCAGTCCATACCAATCAACAGGTCATATGATCCCAGGGGTAATACTTAAGGGTTGCTTGGATGGGGAATTCACCCAACATTAATTGGCAGGCTGGTACGGCCTATACCACCTTTCTTTTGGTGCCAGTGGCTAACTGTACCAACCATGGCTTAGTTTGCTTATGTGGCTGTAGCTTACACTTATCAACGGTTCTAGGGGATATATAACTCAAATTTGAACCAGGGTCAATCAAAACAGATACCAGATGGTTGAAGATCATACCTTCTATTTCCACCACTAAAGCTTGGTGGTCAGCTTGGTTATTATCCAAGGCTGCATAGATCTGTGGCACACTCCTTGCCACATCATTGACTGTGGTAGCTTCCTGCATGTTATGAATTTTTCAACTGTTCTATTGTCGGAGTGGACAGTCTCTTCGAAGATGCTCTCCTCCGCCATCCCAGCATTCCAAAGGTTTTCTCTTTGGGTTATCAGTCTTTACTGGTATAGGTCCAGAAGTTTTATTTCCGTCCGCCGAGGGAAAGTTCTACTGGACTACACTCCGGGTTGGAAAGTTCATTCTGTGGTTCTTCTTGTAGTTTTTCAATACCGAGGATTTGCTCCCTTTCTTCTGAAATTTCGAGCCACTCTTCTATTTCCATTCTCCACGAGACTCTGCCCAATGTCCATATTGTTCATGACAATATGTTGCCTTTCTTATAGTGTCTTCTAGGGTCTTTGGCTTGTCAAATTCAATTCGGTTCCGGTATTCCTTGGGTAGCCCACTGATGAAGCGTTGTGCCTTCGCCTTCTCTGCCTTGATGTAGGGTACATATCTCAGTAAGTCAAGGAATTTGTTGACATACTCCTCCATAGTAAGTTGTCCCAGTTTGAGTTCATAAAACTCTTTAGCCTTCTCGTCGAAATACCTTTCCGACAAATACTTCTTCCGAAAGTACTTCTCAAACCGTTTCCAAGACAGGTCCTCCTCGCAGACCCCTTTCATATTCTTAAGGTCTTCCCACCAACTGGAAGCCTTTCCGTTTATATTGAAAGTGGCCACTCGGGCCTTCAGGTTCTCTGAGAAATCATGGACTCTGAAATATTTCTTCAGTCCAAGTAGCCAAGCCTCAACTTCCTCTCCCTTCTTTATCTCGCCATCGAAGGAGGGAGGTTTGGCCTTTTTGAATTCCTCAAATTTATGACTATTAGAAGTCTTTTGCTTCTTCTGTTTCTTTTGAGAATAGGAACTAGTCCTGCTGCTAGAAGAGCCTTCTGAATTGCCAGCTTCCTTCTCAGTGGAATCGTCTGGCACTAGTCCTTTACCTCTGGGGTGGACCTTTCTGGATGTGCTTCTCTCATTGTGACCACTGACACGACCATGATTCTACATCTCAGGTTCATGCTGCATTTGTCGTTGTAAGTCGGATAAGCTCTGCAGTAGAACTGCATTAATTTCGGTTTGCTTTTCTTGTTCCTTCATCATCCTTTCGTTATCGGCCTTGCAGCTTTGCAATTCGACCATGAGACTCCTCACAGTCTCAGCTAGGTCTGGAGGGGTTCCTATTGCTCTTCTTTCATCGGACTCTTCATCTCTGTTGTGGGAACCTTCTCCCACCTCTTGGTGAGTCACCATGTTCTGCGCTTGTAGATTCCCATAGTTGATCGTCCGCTTGAGTGAAAAGACAAATGTTGATTATTAGTCAAGAGTTAAATTCATTTTTTTTTTTTATAAATGGCGTCTAAATTCATAACTCTTTCACATGCATGCACAGTCGGGTTTTCATTTTCCAAGTTCTTAATCCTGGACAAAAAAGTTAAGTCAGGGGAAATCTCCTCATAGGAGTGCTTCGAATGGAGTTTATGCGTGAATCGTGCATGAGCCCAATCAAGCTGAGTGTTGTAACCATGCTCTGATACCACTTTGTAACATACCCACCACCTATAATCAAAATTTTTCATTGTTTTCTCAACAATGAGAATCCCCAATTCACAGGTCTTCTTGTTACCTACCCGACTCTCTGTTCATAACCGTGGTCTTATGTCCCTTTTCATCAGGATTTATATTTTCAACCATTTCAACTCGCTTAAATGCCAGTTAGCCTCCTAGGCTAAGCTCTTGGTTGCATAGCCTCCTCTATATGACCATGGTCATAACTCCCATTGGGGCTACGGAGTTTCTAATATCAAAATTTATTCACCCCCAAAACTCGCGATCCTTCGAATGTGCCCCTAGCGCATTAGCCCTCCAGGCTAAGCCTGTGGTCCACGTGACCACTACCCCGGGACCGTAGTCAAACCTCTACGTCGGGGTTTCAGGATTTCCGATGTCGATGTGCATACGCCCATGGGATTCATGATTCTTCGATTCTCGACGCACCTCTGCCTCAGCTAGCCCTCCTGGCTCAGCCCTGGTCCACGTGACCGTTACCCCGTGTCCACAACCTTACCCCGTCAGGGTTTCATGTTTCACGATTTCATAAGGGGTAAACACCACATCCACAGGATTCCCGATATCCCAATGAACCAAACGTCGAGGGATGGCTTCCCTTATCGGTACTTTCCCAATCGCTCTGATCTCCTCCACGCGTCCCTCCAAATGGACGGTCCCGATCCTTATCGGGGTTTTGGGACTTTCGAGGTCCTGGTTCCTTCGACCTCAGAAATTTCGATTTCCCGATGCACCAAACGCCAATGGTGCTTGATCTCCGCCACGTTTCCTCTGCCAATGGACGGTCTAGATCCTTGTTGGGATTTCGCGTATCACGATTCCTAACTGCAAGGGTTTCACACCTTCAAAACCTCTGATTCTCTGGGATCTGTTGACACGTGTTCCACCTAATGGATGGTTCTGATCTTGTCGGTAAATCACAGATCGTGATTATGTATGACAAGATTTCTTTGTGGTCGGATAAACTGATTCCCCAATCCCCGACTTCCGGGATCTCCTGACACGTGTCCCAAGTAATGGACGGCTTAGAGCTCATCGAGAAATCATGGATCGCGATTCCAAGCAGCAAGATTTCTTTGCTCTCGCAAACCCCGATTCTCTGATGCTCGACTTCTTTTGATATCCTGACACGTGTCCTCAACTATGGACAGCTCAGATCCTCTCGTGGCTCCACCACTCGCGACTTGGAGCATCCAACTTTTGGACTCCTACCCTGCGAACCTCTGAGCTCACGAGATCCCTGGATCTCTGCCACCTGTCCTCCTCGGATGGACGGCTCTTATTCGTTTTGCCCCTATTCACGAGGCTTAACCCTCGTCTATATCCCTAAAGATCTAACGAATGTCAGGATTCCTAGTTCAGATCTGACGATTCAGATCGGTCCCGATGCCACGCCCTTTTCTACTTCTCTTTGGACGTGGAAAAATCAACGGTCTAGATGCTCTCATGGAGCCTTGGGGTCTACGATTCAGATTTCCTCTCTATTCACGAAGATAGAGGGAAAAGGGTTAATGGCACTTAACGCCCTCGTTTATTCTCTCGATTCAATGATCGTGAATGGCCGCAGACTCTCCGGCAGGATCTCATCCGTTGATCAATACTCATCCCTAAGCTGCTACTTCGGGGTTTAAGAGGGTCATTCCTCTTAATACAGGGTTGTTAAGACTTGTGCGTTCAAGTCCCTTTTCTGGGTCATTTGTGAACCTTTCTAGGGAGGAAATCTCTGTGAAGAGATCTGTACCGAGTACCCCTGAGACAGATAAGGGAAAGCAACTTCCCAAGAACGGGCAGAGAACCTAACTTAGTTCAATCTAGGCACAAATAAGATTGCTTTATCCATGCACCTCATGCGTGGTTTCCTCTGTTACGAGCATATATCTATTCATTCTCATCAAACATTGCACAGACATTCTTACATAGAAATCATTCATAATTTGACAATTCTATGATCATTTACATATATACATCGTTCTATATATTACAAGAGGCAATATATAAACAAAAACACTTATCAGAGTGACTCCAGAAATGGGTGCAATTGCTGGGAGGGGTGCTCGTTTCCACCCAACCATAGGCGTAGCGACTCCTAATGGATTTACCACTAGCCACCCCTGAGCTGAGACCACGATGCAGTTGAGATTGCATCTCCCTGTCTGCCAGTGACCAGGAGCAAAGGTTGCAATCCTTCCTCTCTTCCATCACTCACTCTGCATAAAAACTACCAGAGTTCCCCTCGCATCCGCCCTCTCAATCGCTTCTGCCATACACCTTATCCTCTCGCGAGGTTGTGTGTGGCGCGATTACCCTCACGTCGATCAGACCTGACGGCTCTACAGATGGGCAGTTCACCATCCCATCCCTCATCAAGCCATCCGCCTACCAGCCTGCGAGGCATTGAATTTCAGGGCCAGCGAGCTGCTTTTAGTTCTCCGGGCCAGTGGAGTCCAAATACGGT
This sequence comes from Picea mariana, assembly GCA_032191745.1. Classification (NCBI taxonomy): domain Eukaryota; kingdom Viridiplantae; phylum Streptophyta; class Pinopsida; order Pinales; family Pinaceae; genus Picea; species Picea mariana. Next base: position 9,241 of record JASDQU010010231.1, read on the forward strand.
AATAAATTCCTGGTGGAAGTTAACGCCACCTTTTCAGGTGCCTTCCACCGCCATCGTGGTCCCTTTTTCTGCACATCTCCTCACCAGCAGTCCTACAATAAATTCAGAATGTTATTCACATTCATTGACCTCTTCCTTAAGGTCCATTTACATCACATATTCATATTTATGAGTTTGCCATAGTTCTTGGCCAGTCCAGTTATATTTACAAGTTGGGGGAAACAGGGTGTTACACTTTGACTAGCCACCCAGTCGAATTGAGCCAAGATTTGGATGTCAAATCGACTTGGAAGCTGAACCAAAAGTGGGTGGGAAGCTGACCAATACCATCAATGCGTCGTTCTGAGGTGTGCATGACTTATAACGTCCACAGTCGCGCCTCAAGCGCATGCGCGATTTTTAGGTGTTTTAGCCTTGCGCATGTGCACACACGTCCTGTATATCCTTAATGCATGCTGATTTTATAATTGGTTGTATAGTTTTGGACCTTTTGGAAATGCATTTTTGGTAATCTTTGGTCCATGGGTGAACTAATAGTTGTTTGAAGATGTTGGATTCCTGTAACCATTTGCGGACGAAATTTCAGTGATAACAACCACCATCATATGAACCATGTTGACCAAGTAAAACGAGTTTAACTAGATGATGGGGGGAAGGCATTTTGGGGGTTGATGTCTATGGAGAATACCCATCATCATTGGGATCATTGTATTCATTGTAGGCCATGAGACATGATCTCCTCTAGTTACCCCTAGGTGAGAGGAGCAAACAAGTTCAACATTTTAGGTTTGAATCATGCATAACATGAAACAAACCTTGCCAAGCTATACACAAGTATTTCATAAAATTCCTTACAAAGACAAAAATCATTTTATTTTCATTTTTCAAATATTGCTTATTGGTTTCAGCAAAAAACTGTAAGAAAACCCCAACTCCATTAGCCAATTTGATCAACCTACAAAGAATCAATGAGAAAAAACTACTTCAAATATTTCCAAAACCATTAATAAAAACTAGATTCATAGAAAAAATGTTGTAAAGACTGCTACAACCACCAGGAAAAACAAACTTCAAGTCTAAAAAAGGCAATTTTAAAGACTACTAAAACCACCAATAAAAATACTTTCCATAGAAAAATTGCTTACCTTGATTTTGCCACTACAAAATCTATTTTCCTTGCTTCCATGCATTCTCAACCCTTGGTGTCATATATAAAACCTCCCTAGAAGAGCCATTTGTGTAACTTTATCCCACTACTAGATATGGATTCTATCACAAGGAGTTGGGTCGCGGTGCAATGAGAAAAATGAGGTTGCTTGGAACAAGGTGTCTTTGCAAAACACCTGATGACAATCCCATAGAAACAAAAATCGATGAAGAATTTTTTCTGTTGAAAAAAAAAAGCCTCAAGAAAGAAGGACAAGACATGTGGCATTTATTATTGATCTTCACCTTGGGAAATTGACACAGTACGCCCCCATGGTCTTCATTTAAAGCAACATCCTTTGTATTTAAAGACATGAGTAACGTGGTCATGTAGGAATAATTAATTTTTTCTTCTAATAATTGGAATACTTCCTACAAGGATGGTAAGAATCATCTTATTATATCAGCTACATATTCCCTTTTTGGTTCTTTGATCTTTTAAACCCTAGTGATTCAGGCATTTTATATCTATCTATAGATTCGCAGCGAGTGAGAGTAACACCCTCATCCCCTTGTCTATGAGATTGAATCCTTTCATGCCCTCACCTCTTCCATCGAGAAATCCTCCAAAGCTCAGGCTTCTCATTTTGTGAAAAAACTAGATGAAATTCCACATGTTATTGTGCATTTGACCTCCTCTCATAGCATGGCTTTGAAACTAGCTACTTGAGGATTAATTGGATAGTTCATCAGACTCTAGACTTCTCTGAAAGAAATAGGGATCTTGCTAGACAAGTGTTGGTGACCCTTAATCAAGGGTCAAATTTCTCACTTCTTTTGTGGGAGAGGGATTTACGCCTTTCTCTTTGAAATCAAGGAGGATCACGATCTTATCTTTAGAAGCAATCCATACTTTCTTGGATCCATAGGAATGTACCTTAACAGATGGAATCCGACCTTCAATACTGAAAATGATATCCCTTTTGCAATTTTGTTTTGGGTTCACTAACAGTATCTTCCACTTCACTGTTGGAATGAAAACATAATGAGTATCAACAATACCCTAGGAAAATACATTGAAAAATATGAACTGGAAGATGAGATATTTGCTTGTGCTAGACTATGTGTCAAACTGGATTTAGAGAAAGGTTTTCCAGAGGCCAATCATTTATCCTTAGATAACTAGAATCATATCTAGCAAGTTGATCATGAACAACTCGCCTTCAAATGCAAAGATTGTCATGAATATTGACACTTTGCAAAGAACTCCTCTAAAAATGATCCTCCTGAACAAGGATCACAAGATAAAGATGAACAATGGTGGCATGTGAAGAAGAAGAGACCCATCAAAAAGCAAGTTGCTAGTTCATCTTAGGCTAAGCAATTCCCTATCCCAAGGTCTAATTTGAAGCCTACAAGATCAGGGCATACTTATGGGAAACTGCACTAGTTAAGCTCACCTAAAGATAAAAGGAGCAATATAAGGAACTTAGCTTTTGGAGATAAGAATATGGATACCAATTCCAATCAAAATGGGTATGAAGTTTTATCTCAAGGTGAAAATGTGCAAAACATTGAAATATTAGTGGAACCAACTTTGAATGCAAGGAATTCTTTTAAAATTTCAATATTGGTAGAAAATCGTGGAATGGATCCAAACCCTAGGAATATAAACCATACTTTAGATCATGAAGAAGAACTTGACCATTCCCCCTCTAAAGATCTTTAATCTTAAGGGATTGGAGTTGGGGTGCAAGATCATCGGCCCATTAATGATGTTGGGGCTTAGTAAAAAATAGAATAAGCAATGGTAGAAGTCAAAACATCAGAAAGGACTAGAAGAAAGTTGCATAAAGTTGTAAAAGGAGAAATATTTGACAAAGAGATAAATCTAGGCACTCAATGATCTGAAATGATCTTTTAAATGACTATGGTTAAGTATGTTGCATGAAAGTGTTCACCGGTTAAGACTCACTAAGAAGGAGAATATGTTTAAGAAAATAATTTGCATCCAACATAAAGAAGTAAACACAGCATACCATAAACAGAATAAAACACCAGAAGTTGATAACGGAGTTTAGCAAATTTTCCTACGTCCCTGGGCCTTTGTCTCAGTGGGGGAGGCTTCTTTATTAATCTTAAATGCTCAAACTGTACATAAAAATTACATCATTTAAGTCTCTTATTGACTCAATTTTTTTCCCTCTTTGTCTCGGGAACCTGATGTAATAGACGGCATTGAAAAAGGTGAAGTAAAACTCCCAGAAATGGCCTCCAAAGCTCAGCTACTCTTTTGGCTTCCCTGCATAAAAATGGCTTATTCTACAAAATTATGCATAATATGGTTGTTATGAACTTGTTTTCCATGGAAAATAGGTTGGGCTTAAATAGAATTTGAATTGGGGGTCACAGCCCAACTTCCTCCAAGTTTCTGGCCTCTTTCTTGGCTCTAGATCCTCCAAAAATGGGAAAATTCCCATTAAAACAACAAAATATATATATATATATATATATATATATAATCTTAATATAAAGTTTGAAACCCAAAACTCAGGTGCGTGCCCCTTTTCTAGGGCTCCTGATCATGTGGAAGCACCATATGGTTGAGTGTCATTCCCTAAATGACATCACTACCCTTTTCTCATCAGCTCTGGTCATGTGAAAGCCATGTGGTCGGGTGCTTAGTCGGTGGCTCACCCCCATATGCACACCACCTACTCTATAACACAAAGGATGAGGACAGTGGTTACAAGCCCCGCACTTTCGCTACCATGGCTAGTGGAGGACCATTAAACTGTTGTCGACACTGAGGTCCAAGGTTCGAAACCACTGGAGGACTTAACTAATTTTGGACTATGCCTTAATGGCCCAATCTGGGGTGCCACATGGTGCCCTGTGATTGGGACATGTGTCATCCTATCATTGGACCATACACACAGTCAGCGCACATTCACCCGACACATAAGCTGCACAGTCATCCCATACCACCATGTTTCCAGTTCAGAGCATGCCACATCACTATTGTATTGCCATGTGTCGAGTTATCATTGGGCCACTTCATCATACAAATAACTACGTGTCAGTTTGTACAATCCAATCACCTGCCACATCAGCACCTGAAAATGACGAATCCACTTGACACATGCCAGCCTCTAGTGTTGCTATGTCAGCATGTTGACGTCATCTACCATGTATGGGTTGTACTGCTGACGTCAACAGTATGGACTGTTGACTTTGACTCTTTGCATGTTTGGAGAAAACTTCATAACGCAATATATTTTGCATACAGAGTCCATTTTTGAAACCAAATATATCGTCGAAATCTGCATGATGAGAAATATGTGATGGTGTTGGTTTCGTCTGAATCTGAGAACTTTGAATTTTTGGCCTTTTCAGATCCATTTTGGATCACACCTCCCCACTGAGACCTTTTGGTCCTCCAAAAGGATATTAACCAGACATCAAGTGTGGGATAGGCCTCCCCACTTGTCCTTTGTCTATCAAATCTATCCTATGCACCTGTCACATCATGATCGATTGTGAAACAACCACGATAATTGAAAACATATTGTTAGCCATCTTCATTCATTCACATCTTTTTGAATTCACTACTATCCATGTATAAAACATTAGCAGCAATAACAATATCATAAACATGACTGAAAATGAACCAACATGTTTGTTCTTATTTACAAGCTTGCACGAAAAAAACTCATCTTGAAGCAAAGTATGGCTAGATCTACATGCTACGACCATTTTACTTTCTTGATTAAGATCAATTGGTACAATTATAGGTGTATTTCTTGCATAAGTTGCCTTCTTTAATTGTTCCATTGTAAAAAGAGATTGATTCTCTTTGATATGATGAGCATGCACAACATATTTTCTCTCCTCTTTAGTTAAGTGATATTGATTTTTTTCCCTGAAGAATATTGTTTTGCGATCATATAAATAAGGGCTACCCAAGACCATTCCACAAGCTTCTAGCAACACCACATCACATGTTACCTCATCCACAAACTTAGATGCAATTGCAAACTTTATGATACATGGTTTTTTTATGGGCAATTTGTGAGTATTGCTTATCCAATTTAATGAGTAGGGTTTGTGATGTAACTTAGTTTTGCAATCTCGATTGCTTAACCACTTCTTCTGAAATTAAATTAGCTTGAGACCTGCGATCTAAAAAAGTGTCAATCTTGGTATGTTTCATAATGACCCTTATATGAAACAATTTACTTCTTGAATCAAAACCATCACCAATTTTACCTGACAAACCAACTGTTGTGATTTTAGTCTCATCACCTGAATCTGACCCCAAGTATATTGCATGTGTTGTTGCTGCAACTTTTTGCCTTCTCTTCTTTTCTTTGAACCACTCTGGTTTCTTTTCTGGGTGCAATTTCTAGAAATTCTCTTCATCATTCCCTTCTTTCTTTCAATGTTTGCAAGAGATCTTCTCTCCCTTTACTCTGACTGAGTTTGTTTTCTTCACCTTCTATTTTCTTTTGCCTTATTTCCTTGAAGATGATTCCCCTAATACACCAACTCTAGTTTTTCCTACTTCAACATATGTCACTTGAACAGAAACTTCATCAAGATTAGTAGGTCCAAACATAAACACAATATTACGAATATGAGCAGAAAAACATCCTATATATTTCATAAGAGTTTCTTGTGTATGTAATGGAATATTTAACATCAAATCCATCTTACGAAATTCATCTGTCGATTCTTGCACCGATTTTTCTTTTCTTAATTTAAGACTTTGCCATTCAATAAATCCTTCTCCTTATACTCCAATGGATAGAATTTTTTTCTAAGTGAAAAAATAAAATCTTCCCATGATGGAAATACATTACCAATTTGTTGAGTACCATGTTGCAACTTACTCTGCCACCAAATGAGTGTTGTGCCTTCAAGACGAAGCAATGCCAATTTGATCTTGGTTGTCTCATCATTGATTTGTTGCACTCTTCAATATACCTCCATCTGTTTGACCCAGTTATCAATATTCTTAGCATTGACTTCTCCATTATACACGAACAACTAGAATTTCACATCAAGTTTAAGCAATGGCATGGCAGGCTTATGTTTATGGGAATGAGAATGTTTTCTTGCAGAAGTAGCGGTAGAAGTATAACTTGAACTTGTACTTGAAGAAGAAGAAGATGGAGATGAAGGAGGTGAAGGAGGAGGTGGAGGGTCTTCTCCCTCTTCACTTTTTTCTTTCTTTGAAGATTCCCCTTGAATAGGTCTCTTCCATTCCAAGTAATATCCATACAATACTTTTACCATCTCCAACATGGCAAAGAAAGTTCTTTGAAATTCTTTTTCTTGTTGAGAAAGTACTTCTTCAGATGCCATCTTCTCACTTTGAGATGTCCTTTTTCTTGATCCAATATCAGGATCTCCTTCTACAAGCTCTCCTTCACCATGCTTTATCTTTTCCCTGGTAATCATGCATACTCAAAAACAACCAATTGTCAACCTGCTCTGATACCTCTTGATCCGAAATGATCTTTTAAATGACTATGGTAAGGTATGTTGCATGAAAGTGTTTACCAGTTAAGACTCAATAAGAAGGAGAAGATGTTTAAGAAAAGAATTTGCAGTCAACATAAAGAAGTAAACACAACTAACCATAAATATAATAGAACACCAGAAGTTGATAACGGAGTTCGGCAAATTCGCCTATGTCTCTGGACCTTTGTCTCAATGGGGGAGGCTTCTTTATTAATATTGAATACTCAAAATGTAAATATAAAAAAAATCATTTAAGTCTATAATTGGCTCAGCTATGTTTTTCTGTCTCAGGAACCCGATGCAACAGACAACATTGAAAATGGTGGAGTAAAACTCCCAGAAATGGCCTCCAAAGCTCAGCTACTCTTCTGGATTCCCTGCATAAAAATGGCTTCTTCTACAAAATTCTACATAATCTGGTGGTTTTGAACTTGTTTTCCATGGAAAATATGGTGGTTTTAAATATAATTTGAGTTGGGGGTCACATCCCAACTCCATCCAAGTTTSTGGCCTCTTTCTTAGCTCCAGATCCTCCAAAAATGGTCAAAATCCCATTGACACAGAAAAATTTATATAAAAAAAATCTTAATATAAAGTTTGAAACCAAAAACTTAGGAACGCACCCCTTTTCTAGGGCTCTTGATCATGTGGCAGTGTCATACARCCGAGCACCAAGCCCCAAATGGCGTTGCACCCCTTTTCTCGTCAGCTCTGGTTGTGTGGAAGCCACGTAGTCAGGTGCTTATTCGACGGCTAACCCCCATATGCGTGCCACCTCCTCTATAACACAAAGGATGAGGGTGGTGATTACGATCCCCACCCTTCCACTACCATGGCTAATGGAGGACCATTAAACCATTGTCAACATTGAGTTCTAGGGTTCGAAACCACCAGAGGACTAAACCAATTTTGGACTAGGCCTTAATGGCCTAATCTAGGGTTCCACGTGGCGCCCTATGATTGGGACATGTGTCATCTTATCAATGGACCATACACATAGTCAACACACATTCACCTGACATGTCAATTGTATAGTCAGCCTGTACCGACATGTGTCCAGCTCGGATATTGCCACATCACTGTCGTATTGCCACATGTTGAACTTTCACTGGGCCATGTCATCGTATGGATGACCACGTGTTAATCTATACATTCCAATCACCTACCACATCAGCACCTGAAAATGTCGAATCCACCTGAAACATGTTAGCCTCTGGTGTTGCCACGTCATCATGTTGGCATCATCTGCCACATGTGGGTCGTACTACTGACGTCAGTAGTATGGACTATTGACTTTGACTTTTTACATGTTTGGAGAAAACTTCAGAATGTGATATATTTTGCATAAGAAGTCCATTTTCGAAACCAAATATACCTCCAGAATCAGCACGATGATCACTACGCGATGGCGTTAGTTTCATATGAATCTTAGAACTTTGAATTTTTGGCCTTTTCAGGTCCATTTTGGATCACTCAAGCCACTATAGATAGTATGTATGGTAAGAGACCTAGGATCTCAAGGAGTTAGAGTGGGCCAAACCCTCATGTGGGTCCCATAAAAATAAAAAGTAAGTGATGAACCTAATCTCCTAGAACTGTAGGGGTATGGGTTTTTCAACCAAGGTCAAATTAGTCAAATTAGAAAAACATGTCATTCTTTTACTCCATGAGAAGAATATTGATGCTAAAGAGGCCATTAAGCAAGGAAAAAAATACTGGAAATATAGTGAGGGTAAAGAAATTAGCTCTAAGGGAGATTCTAGGGGCCTATATACGATATGGAACAACACTTTACGTCATTTGGATTACAGACAGCATTCTCAGCATTGCTACTAACCAGATTTACCCATATTCATTGAGGAGGAGATCATAATTGTAAATGTATATGTGCATGTGGTATATCAAGAGAAAATCGAGTGTTGGAATACACTCTCAGATCTAAATCTATGGGAGCAAAGTATAGTGGCTTGAGACTTCAACACCACTCTAATGTAAGTTTTAAACCTTTCACAGTAATGAAATGCACACACAGGTTCTTAACACATAAAAGAAAACAAAAATAATGACACATATACACAAAGATTTACCCTGGAAACCCAACCGAGAAAACCAACAACCTGTTTTAGAGCCACACCTCTAATTTTGTTACCTTGTCTTCATTGTTTACAATACAATATATATATGAACCTGTGGCATCCAAAAAAAACCTAATCCATTAACCCTAGATTAGAACTCAATTTTAATTCCTTAACCAGAATTGCATTACCATGGACCAAAAAATTGTGTGCCATAAAACTACCAAAGGTGAAAACCATACCGAGAAAAATCACTCGATAAAAACCTATCGATGATTTTTCAGGAATTTGGAGAGGGTGGGACTTTGGGAACCCGCCTAATCACTTGTCCTATCTAGTGGTTGCAATGGAGGAGCATATGTTTGGATGTGCCCCCAAGAATTTATAGGATTCAGATCGTAAAGGGTGAGGATCAACGGATTACTTAGCCAAGCAGGGTTATGAGCAACAACTCATTCACTCCTCACTCACCTCCCAAATCAACCATATGGAATAAAGTTTGGCACTCAGATGGCTTTCCAAAGATTAATATTTTCTACTGGACTTTAGTTCATGGAAAAAATTTAACAGATGAAAGTATGAGCAAGAGATCAATTTAGGGTCCCTCTAATGTGCTCTTTGTCTTTCTAGTTTGGAAACATTGATCCATCACTTGTTTTTGGAATGCCCTTTCATTATGGGGTTTTGGTTAGCAGTGGATAAAGGGCTTGAGCATAGATTCAGGTGGCTAGATTCATGGAAGCAATTATCTAATAAATTGCACAAACAATATATAGGTTATTTTCATCGCAAGCCTCTTTTTAGAAGGGATTTAATTGCCTAAATTTGTATGATGGAAAGTCTGGCTAGCAAGGAATTGAGCCATTTTCCAACAAACGATGACTCATATGGAGATGGTGGCATCCAAAGAAAAATCACTATTAGAAAAGAATATTAACTCAAAAGTGTTTTAGTCCAACCTAACTGGAGATTTAGACCAAGAAGAGCTTCAATGGTTTAGCCAATTCGACCACATATGTTCCTCCTCTTCTTCAAAATATAGATAAGTTTCAGTAATGTTGGAAACTTTGTTTACTCCTTAAGAATTTGAGCAATGGACTATGTCCTAAAAGTCCTTCATTCTTTGTTTTGATGGTGCCTCAGAAAGGAACCTGGGGGTGGTAGGTGCGCATGGGGTTCTCACCAACCTAGGAGGAAACATATAATGTTCCTATGTATGGAGTCTTGGAATCCTTTCCAATAACCTAATTGAGGCTTATACGCTTCTGCAAGGTTCTAGGCTTGCTAACACTTTGCACATTCAAAATTTGACTATGGTGGGGGATTTAAAGAATGTCATTAGACATATGGTTTTATCCACAAATCCCTTGGATTTTATATTGGCATTGATCATTATAAGGATTTGGCAAGCCATATCCCTTATCCCTGTAGTGATTTTTTAAGGTGTGCTCTAAGAAAATAACCAAATTGCGAATAAATTTTCTAAGAAGGTAGCATTAAGAAAAGTGGGGACCATCATTATCAATGATAAGGTATATAACCAACTAATTCCATGATGCAATTTGGCACCTCGAGAAATGTCCAATTGAAGGGGCATTTGGCTCATTGCATGAAGGACAAATCCCATGATATAAGCTATGGGGTGAGGTGGCAGCTCCCATGTCACACACCCCTAACTCACCACTATTGTTATTGTGAATTAACACTCCTCTACTTGCATGATAGAGGTGGGATTAAGGTTATGGAATTAAAGTTGGTTTGCTAGCAACTTTGGAATTTTAGTCTATGGATCTGGTTGGTGAGCCTTGGCTTGGCTCTTGGCTCTACAGAACACTATATTTTGGATAATCTCATGGCTCGACAAAGTGGTGACCCTCAAATTGCAAGTTTGGTGGCTTAGCAAACTAGTGGCACAACGAATTGGTGGTTCTTGGATGTGGGGCTATCTCATTTTGGATTTGAGGCTTTGTTTTGGCCTCTCAAAAATTGGACAATCACTCTTTGTTGGACATTCAATTCAAGGTTCCTTTTCAATTTGTATGTGTGTAAGAGGGGTTTTTCATTCTTGTAGTCACCTTCTACAGAGACTAAAATAGGGGACCCTTGGCTTGAGTTTGAAGATCTATTTATCTCCCTCTTCCTGAGCTCTTTTTTGTTTGTGGTTTACTTCCTAATGTGCTCATGGATTTGAGGGAGGATGTTTATCAATATGTACATAGGCAAGAAATCAAAATTGATTTCAATAATGCCTCAATTCGATTGCTTTTAAGGAAACTCCAAGAACAAGAGACAAACACATTAGCTCAACTAGAAATTGTCATGGGGATTTTGATTCAAAAAAAAAGACATATTGGTAAATTAGAAGTAGAATGTGATGCTCTTCACAGTCACATATTCAAATTGAATAAAGGAAAGAAGACAATCCCCTTTGTTTTGAAAGACATCATGGTTGCTAGTCAATACAAGGTCACCTCGGTTCATCATCTCCCAAACTCGAACGTGCAGGTGCAAGAAAATGACAAAGAAGCAACAGATGATGCTGGAAACAATCAAGCCTCGGGCTAAACTACTATGTTTTACAGGATTATAAGGCTTTTAGGGAGTTTTTGTAGAATTTACACAGTCTATTACTACTTTGAAATTATGTATGTAAAGCCTCTTGTATTGGACAATTACTAGCTAGACTTAAGTTCTTTTTTTATCTATAGTTATAGACTTTTAGACTTTCCTATGTATTCCAGCTACAACATTTTGCTGCAACATTTTCCTAGTGTAAATATCTACCAATTCTTATTAAAAAAAGAAGAAGAATGCTTCCTGCAAGGATTTATGTTTTGTCAATGGTGTTCTTCACCAATGAGAAAATTAAATGTTTGAAAGTTTAAAAATACTAAATTTGTTTTTAATTGTGAAAAAAAAATAGTTTCATATATTATTTTGTGGAAACATAGGAGAACATTATGAAATTTTGAGGAAAAAAAACAAACTAATGCAAAGTCAAGTTAGTTTGACTTATAAACGAAAAGTATACTCCCTGCTTTGGCAGGGATTTATGATATGCAATAATTAATTTGAACAAAGATCCATGATAATGTTGCACATATTATTTTTTCCTTTTAAACGAACATTTTAGAAGGAACTAAGTTTTTAAATATTCTATGAATACAAACTCTTAAAGTTAAAGTTGTACAATATCATTTTATTACCTTCTTCTAGCATCCCATTGGGACCTCCAAGGGAAGACAAATTACTTGCCTTTGTTTTCAAGTAGGTTTAGACCAATGATAATTATAGTCCACTAACAACTCATCTCCAGCTAACCAATTTTGATTTGCAATTACATAAAAATATAATTTCACAATCCCAAACATGAACCTTTCCTTCTCATTAATTGTCCCGCAAATATACAATTTGCACTTCTACATGGATTCCTTGAGTTATTAATGATTATCATCCATATATACATAATCGTTTAAGTTTCCCTGAGAATTTAGGTATAAGTTGTAGTCAAAAATAAGATATTTGTATGATGACAATATGTTATAATAATTTTGTCTATAATGAGGTTCACAAAATGGTATTAAGGTAACCTCTCTTTGGTAGGGAATGCAGACATGTGATTACCCCTTCTAAACTCCTAGGAATATGCCTAAGTTTAATCCTATGTGTGTGTGTGTGTGTGTGTGTGTGTGTGTGTGTGTGTGTGTGTGTGTGTGTGTGTGTGTGTGTGTCCCTATGTTTACTCCTAGGATTTTAGAAGGGGCATTCATGAAACTATAGTCACAATATGAGAAAAGTTCTCATATAGTGGGAAACACACTAGATGGAGGCCATGCACCAGATGTGGATCGATTATATAACTCTTTATGTAAGGGCATCAAGTTTCTTAAGATTTTTGCATTTGGGCCAACGCCTTACAAAGGGATAAATAGAACATTTGAACTGGTAGGAGACTTCAAAATGTGTTGTTTCTTAAATATTTTACCCTCTTGGTAACCTAACCAGCGTTTGTACTCTCAGAATCTTAGGAATATTTGGTATCTAAGGAATCTTTGGATGGTTGAGTTAGAATGCTTCTTTTCTTGGATGAAACTTTGAGGAAGCGATGAATTTGTGTGCACTCTATGAGACCTATGGGGTTTGCAACAATTGTATGGGGCACAAGTCCAACAATCAAAGGGAATCTATCACGTTGTTAATGTACCATTATGATACATCATCTAAATTCATGGCTCTACTAAAACATGGCATATCACAATTTGCAGGAGAAAGTTGATCACAAGGCACATTAGGTTTTGATCAAAGTTTGTTGTGCATACATTATTCTAGTTACAAACCCATGATGTGTGTTTATCCAAGGAAAAACTATATCATGATCAAAATATGGGGAACTATCATTATCTTCCTACAAATCAAATACATATACATAAATATACTAATAACATAAGTGGTCATCATGAAAAACCTTATCATAAGTTCATAAAATACATTCAATCTATTAATTACATATATTCCTTTTGACACGTTGTATTGAAGTACCAAGAGAGATTGTTGGAGCTAGATTTTGAATTTGTAAGTAATAAGTGTAATAAGCATGGGAATTTAAATATGCATATATCATGTTTGACCAAATATTATAACCTAATAAAATGTGAACTTACATCTTAAGCAGAAGATGAACTAGTACATTACTTCAAGCTCGTATTGGAGGAAGAACTTCAATAATGCCAAGGGACATGGGCATTTATCTAGCTTTGATGTTATTAACGAATAAGATAGTGAGATACAAATTACATGTTTCAACATTTAAGCAATGAAATTCCATCCTTCCATAGAGAGTGGTAAAGCTTACATAATCTCAAAAGGATGCATCAAAGTTGCAACAAAAGGATTACAATCATTTAAAAAATTATTAGGAAATAACTCTAGATCATACCTCAACAATAGAGCCTTGCCTTGAGGACGAACACTTGATATCAAACCATGACTTCAATTTCATCCTTATCGATGAGATAACAACCCTTCCTAACAACTATGTGGTTGATATCATTGGAGTTTCTATATTCATTATCCCTTTGACCACCATCATGAGGAAGAATGAGACTAAGACCAAAAAGAAAACCCTTTGACTAAAGGACATGTTGGGTTGTAGTATTGAGCTCACATATGGGGATTGTTTTGTAATAAAGACATCCCACAAAAAACCTGCCTCAAATTCCTTTTGAATGATCACTAAGGCATGGAAAACAAGTCAGTTCAATAGGAGATCCATAAATAGAACCTTCGTGTTCTAAATTTCCACCAAACCCAATCATAAAGAATCATAATAGACTAGAAAATGATTTGAGAAAGAAGGTACAAACCTTGAATCTCACTCCTTATCTACATATGGTGCATTTTGTGGTCTCCCTTCAATTCAAAATAATGTGGACATTTAGAAGGAAGGACTTGGTTGAGATGCACATCCTACAACCATTTTGGTTGAGGAAAATATTGTTTCCATCGATAAAGATAACTATTGGTACATTGTCTACCCTCTCATTTTTAAAGATCGCCGATGCAAAAAGAAGATCACTACGATTGAAGAGGGAAACTAGCATTGCCAAAGATGCAATGAAATTTTTTATGAGTGATTTCAAGTACATTATCCAATTGCAAATTTGTGGCCATAAAGGAACTACCATTTTACTACATTCAAATAAGCAAAATAAGAACTTACAAGAATCCCTTCTAGCAAGGTGTATACATCCACCTATGAGGGAAACACTGATAAAGATATAAAATATTTTGGTAACTTGTTCTTCAACACTCACATCTCCAAAGTATTAGTAAAAGGAGAGACATTTGCCAATGAAAAGAAAGTATAAAATCCATTGTTCTTGTATATGAAAAAATGAATTCCATGATGGAGGTTAAGAAAAAGGGTTTTGTCCCTAAAATTGTATCTACAAAATAAACCAAGGAAGTATATTTTATGTTTTTTAAGGGCTTGTAACAATCACTATGGTATCATGTAAATGTAACCTCCTAATGACCCAATTCTCCAATATGGTCACAATACTTGGTATCTCATAAGGAGGAATCCATTTTTGTTTATAGTTATCTAACAAACTGTGGCCTTAACCACTATTGGCCTCTATTTTAATGAATGGGCTATATTACATTTATTGTGTGATAACTACGTGGTGGGGATTATTTAATAATAACTAACACAGTGGACCCATTCCACATTACATTAAATGGCCATCATACCTATATTATTATTAACTCTAGTGGGATCTTCAACCCCCATTACATCAGTAATGGGGGTCACACCAATAAATTTCATTCCAACAAGTATATTAATGTAGATAGCTACTTCACATATCAACAATCATTTACCTTTTACATTGTTTACATGTGTTCACAAAAAGGAATTATGTAAGGAATTGATTAACATGTTATCTACACATTCTTTCAAGTTTCCATTTTTCTCAACATTCTATTTTTATTATAAAATATATTTCAAGGTATTGCAATTGTAATCTTTATATGCTTTAAGGAAAATGTTATCAAATATTCATAATCTAATTCAAACAAGCACTAACATTTTCAAATTGCAAGCTAAATCATAACAAATAGCAAAGGACTGTCATCTCAAATATATGAATAACATCAGCTCCACAACAAATTTCATGGCCTTGTGTTCTAGGAAACATCCATATAGAGTTCAATTAGTGTTATGGAAACAACCCACCAAGTCCTTATTCTACTTGAACAGGCCATGCCAATGTATCACCCCTAGATGCCTTCCTTGGCATCTAGTACTACCAACAATATTTATTTTCTTTCATTAACCATCTATGAAGCCAATTTCAACCTCTAATAGCAATATATAACACAATTTGTATGTAAAAATAAAATAGCAGTGGAAATAATAATGCATATTTTGAATTCATTATTACCCATTTAATTCAAGGCATTAGCAAAACAAAAAACATTCTACAAGAATATAACCATGAGAACTTATTTGTACATAAAGCCATGTCCACCAATTGGTTGATGATGGGTAATTTTTCACCCGACCATGGGAAATCAGCCATGAATTCCACCCCTAAGCCAAACCATGAAACCACTAGGGAAAAGGAATTCCTACAAGCTCTAATCTCTCTCAACCCAACCCATTAATCTCATGGGAAATATTTTCTACTCATTGTAGATCTCTCTAGGACCTCGTCTAATCCAAAAAGATCTTTTAAAGACTATAGTTAAGTTTTTAAAACGTGAATTCATTAACCATTAGGAATTGAAGAAAGAGGAAGAAATTAATGATATAACATGACAGCCATAATAAGATATGCAGATCTGAAATTAATCACAAAGAATCATCAAACTATAACAACAAAGTTGTTAATGGAGTTCAGCAATATCGCCTACGTCTCTAGGCCTTTGTCTTAATGGGTGAGGCTTTCTTATTTCTCTTGAAATCTTCAAAAGTATGTCAGAAAAGTGTCAACTAGATTAAAAAATGGTTTGGTTGTGTTATGCTAGACCTCAATAACCCAACACAATTGACGGCACTAAAAACGGTTGAGCGAAGCTCCCGGAATTGGCCCGCAAAGTTCCTCTCCTCAATGGCTTCCCTACATAAGACTGACTTTGGCTTCACAATTCTATAGCATTTCTCCTCTTCTAAACCTCCTTCAGGCTACCAATAACCTCTAGTTTAAATAGATTTGAAGTTGGTAACATCCACCCAACTTCCACCCAAGATTTGGCCTCAAAAAGGGCTCCAGATCTCCCAAAACTGACCAAAATCCACCAAAACCAGGCTGAAAAATCCAATAAATTATACAATAAGGTTGAAAACCCCCAAAAAAAGTGCATATAGGTGTGGATCCCCCTATCTTCAGCAACAGGTCACATGGGACAGGGCCATGTGTCCATAGGATGGTGCGCCCTAGTCGTTAGCCCCCCAATTTTTGGCCCTTGGTCGTTGGCATGGCCATATGACCATAGCACTAGCTCCCACACGCCTTTCTGCTAGGTTGTCCCCTGGTCTTGAGCCTATGGTTGTGGGCTAGCCCCATGTCGATCAGGGCTTATCCCATACCATGCGTGCCACTCCACATCAAAATGGAAATACATCACATGGGTGTTAAGAAACACCGTATAGCCTGGTTGGTTAGCACCTTGGTTGTTAAGTCATTGCCCAACTCAGAGGTTGTGGGTTCGATTCCCCCTAAGGTGGAACAAACTTTTAACCAGATAAAATTGGCCAAATCTGGATTTCCACGTGGTGCCCTATGATTGGGCCACGTGTCACCCTAGGATTGGTTCGTACTACTGACGCATCGGTCCTGTCAACTACTCATTCAGCACTGCCACATTACCACCGTACCTGCCATGTCAACGTCATACCTGCCACATCATCATCATACCTACCACATGTACGCCATACCTACCATGTGTCACAGTATCATACCTGCCACGTGTCAACCTGTCATTGGGCCACGTCATGTACGGACTGCCATGTGTCATCTGTATATTGACACGTGTCAAATCTGTGCAGGTGCCAACTCAACCCAAAAACATCGAATCTGAGTGACATGTGTCACCTCCTAGTGACGCCACATCAGAATTATTATGTCATCATGATGTCATTCTGACATCACCTGTCATACTGCTGGCGTCAACGTTGACTTTGACCAGTTGACTTTTTGCCTGTTTGGGAATTTGATCAGAATGTGATAACCTTCGCATACGATGTCCGTTTGAGGAAAAAAATATATGGTTGGAATCAGCACGACGAGACAGACACAATGGCGTTGGTTTTGTCTGATTTCTATAACTTTGATTTTTAGGCCTTCCTAGATCCATTTTGGGTCATGCCTCCCCACTAAGACCTTTTGGTCCTCCAAAAGGGTATTAACCAGTCATCAAGTGCGGGATAGGCCATCCCACTTGTTCTTTGTCTTTAAACTTTGTCCTGTGCACCTGTCTCATTAAGATCAATTGCAAAATAACCATGACAAATGACAGCATATTGTTAGCCACTTGTACTCTGTCACATATTACTGAAGTCACTACCATCCATGTTGAAAACATTAGCAACGATAACATCAACAATATGACTACAAATGAGCTAATATGTTTGTAGTACTTGCATGACATTATCTTATCTTGAAGCAAAGTATGATTGAACTTCCATTCTACAATCATCTCATGTTCATGCTTAAGATCAATTGATTGATTTGGCACAATTATAGTTGTGTTTCTTGCATGAGTCGCCTTCCTTAATTGTTCCATTGTTTGAAGAGATTGATTTTATTTTAAGTGATGAGCATGTACAACATATTCATTGCCTTCTTTGATTAAGTGATATCAATTATGTTCCCCATAGAATATTGTTTTGTGATCATACAAATAAGAACTTCCTAAGACCATTCCACATTCATTGAGTGGCACCACATCACATGTTACCTCATCCATAAATTTTGATGAAATTGCAAACCTTAAAATGCATTGCTTTGTTATGTGCAATTTATGATTGTTGCTTATCAATTTAAGTGAATAAGGTTCATGATGCATCTGAGTGTTTAATCCCAATTGTTTAACCACTTCTTCTGAAATCAAATTATATTGAGATCCACTATCTATCAATGTGTTGACCTTAGTATGCCTCATTATGACCCTTATGTGAAACAATTTACTTCTAGAATCATATCCATCACCAATTTTACATGTCAAACCAACGGTTGTGATTTTAAACTCATCACCCAAATTTGATCCCAAGTCTGTTGGTCGTGTTGTTGTTGCAACTGTTTGCCTCCATTTCCTTTCTTTGAACCACTTCGATCTCTTCTTGGGATGCAATTGCCAGCAATGGGCATCATCATGCCCTTCTTTCTTGCAATGCTTGCAAGAGAGCTTCTCTTCCCTTCTTGTCACTAAATTTTCTTTCTTGCCATTCCTCTTCCTTTTGTCTTCTTTTCTTGAAGATGATTCCCCTGATATACCAACTTATGTTTTCCCTACCTCAATGTATGTTGCTTGAACATAAACCTCATCAAGATTAGTAGGTCCAAACATAAATATAGTGTTATGAATGTGTGCAGGTAAACCTCATATATACTTCATAAGAGTTCCTTGGGTATGTAATGGAATGTCTAACATTAATGACATCTTACGAAATTCATATATGTGTTCTTGCATTGTTTGTCCCTTTCTTAGTATAAGACCTTGCCATTCAATTAAAGCCTTCTCTTTATAACCCAAAGGATAAAATTGTTTTCTAAGTTTAGAAACAAAACCTTGCCATGATGGAAATACATTACCCACTTGTTGCATGCCATTTTGCAACTTGCTTTTCCACTAGATGAGTGTTGTACCTGTAAGATGAAGCGATGCCAACTTGATTTGTGTTGCCTCATCCTTGATTTGTTTCACACTGCAGTAAAATTCCATCTGTCTGGCCCAGTTATCAAGCCTTTCTACATTGACTTAACCATCATACATGGGTAATTCAAACTTCACATCAATCTTAATTAAAGGCAATCATGTTTATGTTTATGGGAAGTTTTTCTTGCGGTGGATTTGGAACTTGTACTTGAAGAAGAAGAAGTTGATGGAGAAGAAGGAGGTGAAGGAGGAGGTTTAGGAGAATCCTATCCTTCTTCACTTTTGGCCTTTCAAGATTCACCTAGAATCGGTCTCTTCCACTCCAAGTATTTTTCATATAAAAACTTTACCATCTCCAACATGGCGAAGAAAAAATTTTGAAACTTTATCTCATTATGAGAAAGTCCCTCTTTCGATGCCATCTTCTCACTTTGAGAAGTTCTCTTTCTTAATCCAATCTCAAGATTCTCTTCAACAATATCGCCTTCACTGTGATTCATCTTTTCCCTGGTAATCATGCAAACTCAAAAACCAACCGTCAACCTGCTCTGATACCACTTGATCTGAAAAGATCTTTTAAAGACTATGGTTAAGTTTTTAAAACATGAATTCATTAACCATTGGGAATTTAAGAAAGAGGAAGAAATTAATGATATAACATGATATCCATAATAAGATATTTAGATCTGAAATTAATCACAAATAATCAGCAAACCATAACAACAAAGTTGTTAACGGAGTTCGGAAATAACGCCTACGTCTCTGGGCCTTTATCTCAGTGGGTGAGGCTTTCTTATTTCTCTTCAGAGCTTTAAAATTACATCATAAAAGTGTCAAATGGATTAAAAACTAGTCTATCTATGTTCTTCTAGACCTCAATAACCCAACACAACTGATGGCACTGAAAACGGTTGAGCAAAGCTCCCAAAATTGGCCCGCAAAGTTCCTCTCCTCAATGGCTTCCCTACATAAAACTGACTTTGGCTTCACAATTCTATAGTATTTCTCCTCTTCTAAACCTCATTCAAGCTTCTAAGAACCTCTATTTTAAATATATTTGAAGTTGGTAACATCCTCCCAACTTCCTCCCAATATCTGGCCTCAAAAAGGGCTCCAGATCTCCCAAAATCCACAAAAAACAGGTTGAAAAATCCAATAAATTATACAATAAGGTTAAAAAAAACAAAAAAAGGTGCATATAGGAATGAATCCCCCTATCTTCGGCTCTGGGTCACATGGGACAGCGCCATGTGTCCACTGGTTGGTGCGCCCTAGTCGTTAGCCCCCCAATTTTCGGCCCTTGGTCATTGGCATGGCCATATAGCCATAGCCCTAGCTCCCACACACCTTTCTTCTAGCTTGGCCCCTGGTCTTGAGCCTTTGGTTGCAAGCTATCCCCTCGTCGATTGGGGCTTATCCCATACCACGTGCACCACTCCACATCAAAATGGAAATAATCCACATAGGTGTTAAGAAACACTGTATAGCCTAGTTGGTTAGCACCTTGGTTGTTAAGTCGTTGCACAGCTTGGAGGTCATGGGTTCGATTCCCTCGGAGGAAAAACAAACTTTTACCCAGCCAAACATAGCCAAATCCATGGTGTCTTGTGATTGGTCCATGTGTCACCCTTGGATTGGTTCGTACTACGGATGCATCGGTCCAGTCAGCTGCCCATTCAGCACTGCCATGTCACCATCATACCTGCCATGTCACCACCATACCTGCCATGTCACCACTGTACCTACCATGTGTCCACCATAAATGCCACATGTCAGATTATCGTACCTGCCACATGTCATCCTGTCATTGGGCCACGTCATGTACGAACTTCCACGTGTCATCCGTACAGTGACACGTGTCAAATTCGTACAGGTGCTAACTCAACCCAAAAATGTCGAATATGAGTGACATGTGTCACTTCTTGGTGATGCCATGTAAGCATGATGACATCATTCTAACGTCACCTACCATACTACTAATGTCAACGTTAACTTTGACCAATTGACTTTTTGCATGTTTGGGAATTTGATCAGAATGCAATAACTTTCACATACAGTGTCTGTTTGAGGAAAAAATTATAGGGTCAGAATCAGCGCGACGAGACGGACGCAATGGAGTTGGTTTCTTCTGATTCTGAGAAATTATTTTTTTAGGCTTTCCTGGATCCATTTTGGATCATCGTCCACTCATCAAACAGTCATGACACTCTCTTACACTACCCTACAGAACATAAAGAAAATATGCCCTTTCTTTGCTACACCTTTGCTCAACAGTCCCCCAATGATATTCTTCCCTTCAAATGCTCCTCAATGCATGCAAAAAAATTCCAACCATTGGATGCCTTATGGGAATAACTTGGGTCAAAAAACTCTTGGCTTCGAAATAATTAATGAGCAACAATATTAGGGTTTCAGGTTTGAAGGTGTTTTCTTTGGTAGTGGACATTATAGCCATGGTTTCTCTCTCAAACCATCACATTTTCTTTCACATTTTCAGCAACAATTTCCCACAACTTCCATGGGATTTTACCATTGACATACACATGGGAAACTCTTGCCATTTTTTTTCACAATAGCCATAACAACAAGGGAAAATGTCTGCATAAAATGGAAAAGAAAAATTGATTTGGGAGCATGTCTTCTCTCCATTCCCAAGAATGGTTAAATAATAGAATGATATTGGAAAATAAAATGAGGGGCATTTTCTTACACGAGACCTACTCTCTTTCAATGATATGACACTTGTACTTGTTGCATATACATAAGTAAAAAAATTATGGGATAACTCACAAGGAAGCATGAGCAAGAAAGGATAGTACTTTCAAAGGACAATGGCAAGGTCAAATCACCCAACAACCCCCTTTCATATACCCCTCTTGTGGTTTCATGGCCCCTTTGTTGCTTCCTCAAGCAACTTTTTGGTGGATATTATATTATCATATATATTTCATTTTTATACATTCTTTTACATATACACAAACATATCCTCGAAAAACACCACAATCCCAACTCGTCACTAGCGGACTCATACACATTCATTAGTTGGGCCTTAGCCTTGAGCTCCACACTAGGGATATTTATGATGAAACATGGGTTCATTGCGACTTAACCCACATGGTTTGATTCCTGTCACATAAACCAGATCATACAAGTAATACATATTTGTTACATTTAGTTAGTAGTTAAAACTAGGGTACCATGACCAATATCTCTACCACCTACATGAATTTGTTCACAATCAACATCTAAGCCAATGAATGAATATGAATGCTCTTGGAATGCAAAACACAATGCATGTATAAAAGGGAAAAGGAGAGAGAGAGGAGTTGATTAAAATTATTACTTCCACTCCAACCAATCAAATATGTTCCAACTTATTCATCCAATTTCCTAACCACATGAGATGCTACCTAAAATTTCCCATCAACCACAACAAACCAATCCTTGACCAAATCAACCCATCATACAACCAAACATCATTCAACCCTCTTCAACTACAACCTGTTACTAACAAACATTATTAAAAGCAACATGCCAAACTTCAATACCCCTCACCCATTTCTCAATGTCCACTTGAATGCTAGTAACCCAAGCAATAATATGCTACCAACACCAAAAACCCATTGAAATGAGCAACACCTCAAAAAATATGTACAAGACAATATGGAATAAAAATACATAGCCAAGCTACAAAATCTATGATACAACACCTTGTTGTGAATTTACCAAATCCTACTATTCAACATCAGGCCCGTATGCATACTAACTATGCAAACCTTGATCAATCAAATCGATAAGTTGTCTAATATACATAAATTTACTACTTGTAAGGAACCATATCCTAGCATTTATACTATTGAATTGCTTAAAGATCAAATTTTTAACCTATGGCACAGGGAAACTAGAGGCCACATTCTCTCCAAATGGGATAATACGGACCCCGATAACTAACCCTTTGTCTTGTCACTTCTTACTTAGGTTAAGGAGATTCTTATCACCCAATTCAAACCAATGTTGAAAGTCAAGCATGTTCAAGGTGGTCAATACAAATATAGTGGTCACACTATTAGTTTCCCATAATACATTGATGCAATTGCCACTTCCCTCTTGTGCCACTTTGAACATCTCAACATCGTGGTTGTGAAAAGGCATGGAAAAAATGAAAAATGATATTATTATTATGTTACCAAAACCCATGCCATTGATGCCCTTGGATAAAGAATGGTAGAGAATGAAAACATGTCTACATCAACCACAATTCAATGATTGCACTTCCTAATCTACCCACTAATGTCTCTACTCGACTCCATAACCTTTTGTAGATATTGCCTATCTGTGCATGCAAAGGATTGTTGGTACAGGTACACGACTCTATATGACAATGAGCCTTGCATTTCAAAAAAAACTATAAACTTACCACTCCACTTCAATAATTTATTAATAGCTCTTTTGCAAGTATGAATGGCAACATGGAGGTTCTATCCATGTCCATGGTTTCTTATGGTTGGAATTTGCTATAAACATGGACAAATTTCATTATGAAGATCCAAAAAAAGTGAATGACACTAAGATATTCTTTGATAAATACATAACAATGTGGAATCCCCAAAAAAATCATGATACAAATGCATAGATCCATTTATCCATTAAGGATGATCCTTGATTACTAAAAACATCAGAGATCCTTGCTTCCAACCTAATTGAAGACTATGAACAACTATTAAATTGATCCATGTGGATATCGGTGGCCACCCACCTTTTCCAACTGGCTCAAAATAGATTTCTGGCAATTTTGGTAATTTACTATTTTTAGCAGTTCTTAACCTCCGGGGCCATTTTGAGGGCCTAAATGAAATTTTTTAGGGATTGAGATTATCAATGAAATTCATAGGCTCTAATTGAACCCCCAAAATGAATCTCATCGACAATACCTTTCCAACGAGCTATCGTGCACCCCAAACGAAGATCATATGCAAAAGTTACGACCCTGGGAAGTTGATGTACTAACTTACCCAAACGGGGCCCACAAGACTTTTGGCGCTTCATCTCCTAGGGTTAGGTTTTTGGATGTCTAGGGTTTGTGGAATTCCAATTTATTGTAAAAAAGGCCTTAAGAGCCTCATTGTAATCATATTCTTGCAAATAAGCGCAGTCGTCACATCTCTTCTCAGAGATAAGCCGCTACCATTCCAGCAAGCTTGTTTTTCGCTGCATTTTACAGTTTCAGCTTATTTCCTTATTGAGTAGAAAACCAGTTTTATTGTATATATATTATTTTGTGTTAAGCATCTTTTAATAATCTATATTCATTTCGTTCTTCTCATAAAAATCTGGATCGGTGGTATCAGATCGATCTTCTCCTTGTCATCTTAATGCATGTCCCCAACGAGGTCAGGGTACAAAGAATTGGGTCTCGAGCTTGTTTCTATTGAGGACAAAATCTCTCTAACACCCAAGTGACCTCTCATGGCAGGAGAAAATAAATATGGTGGGACAAGATATCCTTTCAAAATGTTCCTTGAGGAAGACATCACGCAACAGAGGAACGAGATGATAGATAGTTAAACACAAATCCTTCGGTGGCTACCAATTGTTACACATCAAAATTACTCACTTCAATGATGACCTATTGTTGTCATTTCAAGTGTCGCATTTTGGTCACAAGTGTCGCAAGTGTCGCAAACATCATACTTCCATCTCGCCTATTTCATGTCTCTAACGACATCATGGGGACACTTAAGACACCTTCAAAGACTAGTTTAAGGAAGAGAAATCATTTGATGAAGAGTACAAAGCATTTTCCATGACGAAAACCACTTAAAAAACAATTTTGAAGGCCATCGCTCCCCTACCCACTATCAGGGAGTGCCAATGCTCCCTACCCTTCCTTGGGGGAGTGTTCTAGCACTCTGTGCACCCTTCTATGGGAGCGTTAGGATTTTTTAAGGAAATTTTGGGCAGTGTTCCCCTACCCATTGTTAGGGAGTGCCAGCGCTCCCTACCCTTCTTTGGGGGAGCGTTGCAACACTCTGTGTCCCATTCTGAGGGAGCGTTGGGATGTTTGAGGGAATCTTTGATTGTTGAGGAAAATTAGGGAAACATCCCCCTCATCTCTGAAGTTAGTTGGATTCGAATCTGAGATCAAGGATGGATCTTAGGGAGGATCCACAACTGATGGAGAAAGATCCTCAACCTATCCCAAGAATATCTAAGGTGGTTGGGCCTCTCCAAGATTATATAAGGAGGCCTTCTCATGGTGAAAAGCACATGGCAATTTAGAGGAATCAAACTTATGATCTCATAATGGAGATAACCACTAAAGCATATTCATTTTGATGGTGGATTATTTGAGCAAGGGGATGGACAAAGAGAGCTTGGTGAAGCTATTGCATCTACATCTATGGTTGTAATCACTTTGCTTTGTTTTCATTAATATAAATATGTGCTTGTCCTAGTTTCCTTTAAGTTTGTATATGTTTCATGAACTTGTTTCTTTTGATAGATCTATTATGAAGCTAATCATGGTAGAATAGGAAGTATGTTTCGTTGTTGTTGTTGATTGTATTGCAGGACCTTCTGAAGAACTTGGAGATCAAGATCAGCCTGGATTGAGCAAGGAAAAACGTCAGTAAAGGTATTTACCTTTATTTCTTCTTCTTCCTTGAATAGTTTAGCTTCATGAAAAGGAATTCCAGTGTCCACATTAGCACCTTTATGTCTTGGTTGTAGGGGTCTAGTATCCAAGAGGAAATCCACTTGTCCGCGGAGGGATTATCCTATAACATAAATTGGTGAATCCACTGGGGAAAGAAATCCTATTTGTATTTACTTGGTTTTTCCCTACCCTTTTACCACCTTTCAGATCACTTTTGTTGGTTGTTCATCATCCATTTTCCTTCTCCTACCTTCACTAGCAATTTCACCAATTTTTGTGCATTCTAGGTGAGATTTTCTTCTTTTTTTTTACTGTTTTTTTAATTTTTGGGTGGCTCAACGCCCCCTTGTAGGCCATACTAGAGCGCCAGCACTCCCCTAAAGTGTCTTAGGGAGCGTTGCAACACTTTCTGCACCCTTCTAGGGGAGTGCTAGTCTTTTTTTTGAGATTTTTTACCTTCTTCTGCTCAATCTTTTGCAGCCTTTTTTTGTAGAGATCTTTACCCAGAGTCTGTGGTTGGTTTGTGAAGTTGTTTGGATTGGTTTTTGATGGTTTTTTATGCTTATCACTCCCTAGTGTCTTTCTTGGATCTTGAAACCTTTTTCATAAATGTGAAATTGCCTTTTCTAGTTGCTTTTTTGATAGGACAACTTTGAGTGATTTCTCTTTTTCCCTATCATTTCTTGGATTCTTGTTGGCCCTTGACCAAGTTTTGAAGAATACTTGGTCATATTTGACCACTTTTGGGACTACGACAACTTGTCAAGGAAGGAGCGCAACACGAAGCGGAAATTAAGGAAGCAAGACCTATTTTTGGGTCCATTTTGGGTTTTGGGTTGATGTAACGGAAAAGGGATGTCGGCCCATGGGTTTACCCACGCTTAGGCCCATTTAGTAATCTATAAATAGGCAATGTAAATAGGGGAGAAGGAGGATGATAGTAATGTAGTACATCTATGTGATGTATAGCTGAAAGCTTAGTGCTAGTGTGTGATCAGATGTATCTTAGAGTTCTCTATGCATGAGGTCAGAAAGCTAAGTGCAAATTGTCGTAGTCTTGTGTTGAAGAGCAAGGAAGAAGGATCTAGTGAGCTGCGGAGATATTTTGTCATGTGCGAAGTAAGGGTCATTGAAGCTCTGTGTTGTAACTGCTTGACCAAGATAATATAAAGAAGACTTTGTGGACATAGCCCTAGGGTGGGGGTGAACCATGGTAACTGTGTGTATGGTGCTTTGTGCTTCAATCTAATTTGTTTATCTCTTTATTGGATAAGTGCTTGATGTGATTAAGTAGATCTAGTTATGCTCTATGTTGATGATATATGAATGAATGTTAGATATGATATATAAGATGCTTAGTGCTTGATCTGTTGAATCTAACCTATATTTCTGTGGCCAAGTACTGAATCATATTTAGTATAAGTATTCACTACGATGCTCTGTGCTATCTACGAAGTACCAGACTGGTTAAATATTGATGAAGGATCTATGCTAAGTGCCCTATAAAAGATATAATCACAGATCAGTGTAGACATCTGAGTCCTGCAACCACCCTTGCCTCTACCTCAGGTGAGACTTCATCTGGTTTGCAGGTGTTGTTGAAAGGGCCGGTAGTTAGGGTTTTGTTAGTTCTCTCTTGAGCATTGAACCCTGGGTCTGCCCCTGTGCCAACAAATGGTTCCGTTGCCGGGACAGGAACTGTGATTGTTGGGAACAAAAGAAGAAAAAGATTTGTGCGTAAATTTGTTGCCCTAGTGTGAAGTAGTCTACTTGATCTGTCAAGCTTTGTGCTTGGAATAAGATTAGATCTGAAGAAAGGAAGATTAGATCTGAATAAAAGAAGCGAGATCTGGACGCTCTATGCCCTAAGAAAAGTGAAAGTAGAAACTTCTGAAAGAAAAAGGTCAGATCTGCAGAAAAGAGGTAAGATTTGTAAGCTTTGTGCTCTAATAACGGTAAGAATAGTCAAAAAAAATTAGATTTGAAATATTTGTGCTCTGTAGAAGTAAGATAAGTGAATTTTTTTTTTTTGTTTCTAAAGCATGGATCTAGGTATGTTTGATAGATTTTGTCCTAACTTCAAAACTAGGGCATTAATAGATAAAATAAAGTTTGGTATGAATAGATCTGATAAGTATAGTGATAGATATGTTATACCTATGCATAGAAAGAATGTTTGGACTAACAAGTGGATGCAGGATCCTAGAAAGAGTTTTTTGTAGGCTAGCCACCATGATCCTGATGCGCAGTCTAGAAGGAGTTGGGGAACATCTAAACGAAAGAGAGGATTAACCCTCTGTTATAGTTGCAGAAGACCGGGACCTCTTGCTAAGAAATGCCTTGGGAGAAGACCCAGTTGCCTCTGTTGTAAGGCCATGGACCATGAAGTATTGGATTGCCCTAGAATGATTGCTAGGCTTGAGAAGATGAATATGGAGCAAGCAAACCCTGAAGGAGATCAAGAGACCAAGATCATAGCAGAAACCCAAAAAGAATCAAAAAATATATTGCTACAGATGAAAGATACCTTGAATGACCACTGACATGTTAGGCTATCAGAGATCTTCAAAGAAAAGGAGCAAATCGAAGCAAGAATAGAGGAATTTGACATTGACTGTACTCTTGATGAAGAAACACAAGTGAACATTATGCCAGAAAGAACTTGGGAAGCTATAGGAAAGCCTGCCATGATCCCTTCCCTAGGAGGAACAAGTTTCTTGAGAGGAAAGCTAGTAAACCTATGTGGAAGGCTCGCCTGGATACCTATGATTGTCAATGGAGCTTCGATAGAGGAAGACTTTGAGATAATTAAATTTGTTGAAGACAATGCCCCATTTACCATTCTCATAGGAAAACCTTGGATTGATAGAGAACAAGCCAGACGAAAAGAAGAAGAAAAAGTTTTGGAACAGAAGAAGCGAGAGTTAAAAGACTATATGACCAGAAGGATCGTGCACTTGATTGAAGAACAGAAGAGCAGATCACAAATATTTAATATTAGCAACTCTGATGTCGAAGATAAGAGAACACTTGAGAATATGCAAAAGATCGAGTTACCTATTTTTGATACAAAAGTAGTACTATCAAGGAACCCTAGGAAAGACTTTCAACAATGTGAAGTAACTAAGACCACGGAAGATAAACATCAGAATGGTAAAAGCATTATTGAGACGAAGATCACTGGGAAGAAGTCTAGGAAGTTAAGAAAGAAAAGGGATAATACTGTAAGGTTACAAGAGGTTCTAGAGGACACTTAACAGCAACAAGAATTGCAGAATTGGAGCTTCGTCGAGATATCAAAACAATGACATAGAGTACTTTGCCATGATGAAGCAATATAGTCGTTGGAACTGATATACCCGTTCAACCGTCACTCCGAACGAATCGAAAAGCAATTATGGGTTACCACTAGACCGTTGGATAGCACCAGAACAGATAGAATAGAGTTAATGAAGGCCCCATGTCCATTGCAAGCAGACCGTTGCTGAGATTTTCTTCTTAACCCATCACGCCACACACTAAGAATACTTTTTGCTAACTGAGAATTTGAGCACAAACCCTGAGATCATTGCCTTATTATTCACTGTAGTCTCTGAATTCGTTTTTCACCCGAGCCAACTGACCCAAGTTTGTATGTCAGATGAGCTCAGTGCTGCTGATAAAATTGTTGAAGAAGTTCTAATTGATTTAATGACTAAGAGAGTCATGTCAGAACACGGAATGTCTACAGGTGTACAGGCATCGTCCTCGGGTGCACTTCCAGCTTCCCCCTCCACTGCTCGAGCAGGACCATCCCGACTGCCTTCGAAAAGATGATCGAAGCTCAGAAACAACTTCGCCACTATGAAGATGATCCCAAGCATCTTTCCTAAATATATCCCACCACTAAGCGGAACAGTGAATCGAGACATTGTACCCAGAGACTTCGACTATGTTGTAGTCACTGCGTACCTCCCGAAAGGGGTGCACGCAGTTCATGCTGACCAGGAGAAGCTCATCGCGCTGAAATTTAGTGATTTCAACCTTGGAGATCACAAGGTATACAGTATGCTAGCCCCACACAAGTACTTGACAATTAAAAAAGGAAAGAATCCCAAGATTGTACCGGAGCAATGGACCCATAACCTTGCGCAGTCAACCCTACTCAATGTGATGAAGATTCCACATTTTGGGAGGCATCAGGAAGTAAATGTATGTGTTAGACTGTTGTTGTCCTACTACCACGGAGGATACCTATGGTTGGACCGTCGCATCACTATGGATCCAATTCTGATCAATTGGATCACTAGGCTAAGCATGCAGGGCCCTGACCCATAGGAATTTTACCCTGGAAATACCACAGATCGCACTCTCACCCAACAAATAAAAGACACATATGGCGATTTGGAGAAAGGCACGTGAGGTTACAAGGTAGCCTCCATTGAGAATGCAACAGTGTGTTTTGGTTGCCAGCTGATCGCAGGAAAGTTAGTCCAAAAAAATAGACCTACACAGGTGACCGGATTTCTAATTGACCTCGCAGGAAAGTGCACGGAGGGACTACAAATGAACTGGGAAAAATACCTTATAAATTAGCTAGAGCTTGACTATAGACAAGCACAGGACCAAGGGTATGAGTTCCACTTTAGCTGGTTGCTCATACTCATCGCTTGGGAACTGCCCAAGGGAGCCACTTTTCCATAGATCGAACCCTTTGAACCACTGGCCGCGAATTTCTGTACGTTGTGGTACTCCAGAAACATGAACAAATAGTGGCAGTCCAATGCCATGTTCCATGCTTACTACACTCAGTTGAAGAATTCCATTCAGTCTACACCGCACATCACACCCAACACGCTTCATAGGTTTAGACCTTTGATGAAATTTAGCGCAGATCATCACTTCAACTACATCACAGCATGCGCAGATGAGCACAAACAATAACTCCAGTCATATTACAAGCTGACAGAAGATGACTTGGAAGAGATTACCAAGGAATGGTCGACAGACCTCCTTGTTGCAGCAGACCCCGCAGAGATGTCTGACATACATAGCCCTGAAGATATGCTGGATACACCAGGACCGCGCAAGACTAAGAAGGATGTGGAAGTTCAAGAAATCCACAGCACATCCACGAAGACTGATTCACTCTCACCTATGAAGGGAGGTAATGATGAAGAACTGGGGGGCATAGAAGTTGAGCAGAACAAAGGTGAGTTTACTCCGCCTAAAGACGAGGAAGATCCCTCTAAGAAAAGGAAGATTACCCCACCAAATCCCTCATCCCAAAAGAAATCTAAGGCCACCCAGACCATGCTTAAAACTACCCTAACCCCAGATGATTTCGACTTCTTAATTGCCTCACTGAATGATGTTTCACTAGAGCTCGCAGAAAAGCAGGAGGAGTTATTCAGTCGGATCACGGGCGAACTCAAAGAAGTGCAGCAAGCACTCCAGTCCAGCCAAGCAGTTTCTACGGCGCCCTTAACGATGGAAATATCATGAACAAGCGATGAGCCCACACAGTTACGCCAGATCGTCAAGAAAGTTGAAGCTCACCTTCGACGAGCTTGAGGAGACATAACACAAGCCACCTAGGCTTTGGCACAAGAACAGAGTGCACATGGAGAACAATGGAGGAAGGCAGAATAGGATCATCTTGGCTTACAAGTGAAGTGGGAGGAGGAAAAAGCACAGTTACACCAGAGCAAGGACCAGTTGCTAGCAGAGCAACTTGAAGTACAGGAAAGAGTTCACAAAGCACTGCACTCTGTGATGATCATAGAAGTGGAGATGGAAGACTGTCTCCCACGGCAGGTGACCCAACTGGAAGAAGTAATCCAGTAACTTCAATAGCACATCACGGATTTGGAGCTCTGCACCGTGCCTGAGACACCCCAAGAAATAAGAGATCTAAGAGAGGCCATTGCTCAAAGCGCAGTCAACCAATTGAAAAATTTGGCTTTGGAATATAATCAGCTAAGCACTAGAAGTGCCCAAACTTATGAAACCCTTGCAGAGAATCCAGAATTGCAGACATTGGAGGCACAGCTCCAAGAAGCAAAGCAGCATGCAGATGTGCTACAAGCGTAGCTCAAGTCTGTGACCCCAGTCGAAATAATGAAGAGGTTCATAGAATAACGTATAGCCCAACAACAAGTACACACGTTGCAAAGTAAAGTAATGGAAGTCTCTCAATGAATGCAACCACTCCAAGAGAAGGCATGCCAATTGCTCGCTGAACTTGAAATCCAGGGAGTTGAACTCGAACAGGGTGTCATCACTGCAGAACAACACCTGGAAGGACCGCTCAATGACACGGTAATCCAGGAATTTACTTAACAAGAGGTTGTTGCACTGCAGTAGGTCGAATCATCTCAAGCCAAGCTCAAGGTGTTCGAAGTGGAATTGATCAGACCTGAGTGACTCGGGACGAGTCACGGGTGAGTTTTGGGAGCTTGTTGGCCCTTGACCAAGTTTTGAAGAATACTTGGTCATATTTGACCACTTTTGGGACTACGACATCTTGCTAAGGAAGGAGCACAACGCAAAGCGGAAATTAAGGAAGCAAGACCTATTTTTGGGTCCATTTTAAGGTTTTGGATTGATGTAACGGCAAAGGGATGTCAACTCGTGTGTTTACCCACGCTTAGGCCCATTTTGTAATCTATAAATAGGCAATGTAAATAGGGGAGAAGGAGGATGATAGTAATGTGGTACATCTATGTGATGTATAGCTGAAAGCTTAGTGCTAGTAACTGGATCTGTGTGATCGGATGTATCTTAGAGTGCTATGTGCATGAGGTCAGAAAGCTAAGTGCAAGTTGTTGTAGTCTTGTTCTGAAGAGCAAGGAAGAAGGATCTAGTGAGCTGCGCAGGTCTTCTGTCCTGTGTGAAGTAAGGGTCATTGAAGCTCTGTGTTGTAACTGCTTGACCAATATAATATAAACAAGACTTTGTGGACGTAGCCCTAGGGTGGGGTTGAACCACAGTAACTGTGTGTATGGTGCTTTGTGCTTCGATCTAATGTGTTTATCTCTTTCTTGGCTAAGTTCTTGATGTGATTAAGTAGATCTAGTTATGCTATGTGCTGATGATATATGAATGAATGTTAGATCTGATATATAAGATGCTTAGTGCTTGATCTGTTGAATCTAACCTATATTTTTGTGGCTAAGTATTGAATCATCTTTAGTATAAGTATTCACTGCGATGCTCTGTGTTATCTACGAAGTACCAGACGGGTTAAATAGTGATGAAGGATCTATGCTAAGTGCCCCATAAAATATATAATCATATATTAGTGTCCCAGCTAAGGTTGCAGACATCTGAGTTCTGCAACCACCCCTGCCTCTACCTTGGGTGAGACTTCATCTGCTTCGCAGGTGTTGTCGAAAGGGTCGGTAGTTAGGTTTTTGTTGGTGCGCTCTTGAGCGTTGAACCCATGGTCTACCCCTGTGCCAACAATTCTTCTCTGCATTTTATTGTATTCCTTGAATGCTTGATTGGTTGTAGAATCCTTGATGGTGTTATTTCTTGTTAGAAAAATTTTCTACTTGTTTTCTTTCATACCTCACTGCCTTGAGTGCATGCTTTTTTTTTATCCCTTTTGCTTCATGTCTTTTGCATCTACATAGGACTATTTCTCTTGATTGAAAGTAGTGGAGCATTGAATTTTTTGTATTTTCTTTCTGTATACATCATAATCAAACAAAGAAGATAAATGCATTCTTTCTTTTGGGTAGTGAAACTAGCTTGCATTTGAAGTAGCGGAATTGCATTTTTTTTGGCATTTTGGGACATTGTGCATCTGGAATGATGAATGTTCTCTCCTTCTCATAGCATATCTTTCATCAAAAGGAAAATTTTTCATATTCATCTCTTTGCATAACTTTCGAGTCAGTCAAAACACCATATTGTCCATGCCAATTTCCTTTTGAGTAACAATAGCCTTAAAAATCAAGCGCTAAACTAAAATTGATTAGACATTTTTATATTTTCTGGTACCAAACCTACATTAAATCAGTTGTGGGGCTTTGGAATAGGTGTGCAAGATAAATTTCCAAAGCTACAAGCAAACATAGGATCTTTTGTTAGGGAGCAGTGAAATCCAATTGCTAAATTTTTTCCTGGGAAGCCCTTCTCACACAAGGGTCAAACCTGAGGTCGCATTAAGACTGGTAGAGTTACTCACCCTGCTTTGTTGGTCTTGGTGTAGATATTGTGTGTATTATGGGGGTCACTTGAAGGTATACCCACAATGATGAGTGGAAGCCTTTCAAATTGATTTCGGGCTAGATACCCTACCCTTGCACGTGGATCGGACTGTCGATTGTTTCCCCAGGCATCATTGTTGTAGTTGGTAACCTTAGTGGCCTATCTCTTTAGGGTCTTTATACAAGGCGACTGTGGAGGGGCAAGTCTTCACAGTACCTGGAATCTACGTTGGCCAGACTCACTCGGACTCCTTGGAGGGTATACCCACGATTATGTGTGGGAGATTGCACCAGGGTGTAAGTCCATTAAGTAGGTCGTCAACGTAACTTTTCCACCCGCTCTATCTTATCCCCTTCTTACTTTGTTCCCATGACATTGGATTTCATCACCAACTAGTGTTCTCATTGTGAGAAGGTTTTGTTTGCTTACTTGCTTACTAGATTTTTAGCGTGTGTTGTTTGTTCTCCCTAGAAGAATCTAGGTTGGATCTTTATTTTTATGGTGTCAGTTCCCGTAATCACCAATGAAGGAACCCCTTTGCCAAGGGAACCCTTTTGTTTTTCCTTCTTACAAAAACATTGGTCCTCCTTACATTGCTACTTTGAGCCTTTCAGGTCTCATAATTGGGTTACCGGTATGGTTTTTCCACTATGGTGATCTCGAATGCAGGTGCTTCAGATGTAAGCACACCACCCACACATCAACCTCATGTCGACCTTTCTCCTTCTTCACCCATTGGGTCTCCTTCCATTTCTCCTTCTTCGCCTAGTGAAATATCTAAAGCGAGTATCCAATTTGATAAGAAGAAGAAAAAGAAACAGAAAGAAAAAAAGAAGAACCAGAAAAGGACCAAGCCTCCAACTACATCAGATGTTGGATCCAAGCAACCAGTTGTTGGCGTCAGAAGTCACTCCTGGATTGCAGCAGGAGTAAGCCTGAGTCCCATAAGTTTATGTCATGATTTGTTAAAAGGGGGTGATCGAATGGAAGTAAACTCAGAACAATATCGCTCACTCAGAAAACTGGGTTAACAGCAAGGACATGCGAGGTCTTGATCTAATTTAAGCCAGTAAATTTGCATAGTGGTGAGTAAGTGAAAGAAAAGAAAGGGGAAAAGTCTCAGATATGAGATCCTCTCAGACCATAGAAACTTCAAAGTAAACCTCAAATGTTACAGAACTAATACAATCAAACATGCATTATATAGTTACAACAACACCCAACTGGATCATCCATACCCGGGCTTCAGATTCAGAGGAAAAAGGAAAGGAGGAGACTGGCCGCCATTAAACAAGAAATCTCAAAATATCATTCTATAACCAGAGAACCAGAGACTTTGTTAAATATTTACAGTCGGGAGCTTTGCTCTACCATTGATCCTTACAAAAATACAAAAACTGAGTATATATACTCAGAGCAACTCGCTCTCTTGGAAGCAAGAGGGTAGATGAGACATTAAATTCTAACTTAGCGTGCGCAGGTTCTTCTGATCAGTTGAGGACATCAGATTGGCATGGCTCTTTTAAGAAAACCTAAACACAGGACGATCTTGGGAAGACTGCCTGCCAAAACCTCCATGCCCTGCATTCATGGCTTGAGCTGAGGTCTCAACCACCTGCTCAATATTCATTAACTGCTTTTTCCATGGAGGATGGATGAGACTGAAAACATAAAGGAGTGACCCCTTTGTCCTTTGAAGTCCCAGTAGTCGAAATGCTGAAATGGCTCATGGGTGCTTCTTCATTTCGTTTTTCGAGTTTCAGGGATTCCCGATGCAGTGGAAGAGCGGCTCCCTTGTCCTTTGAAGTCCCAGTAGCCGAAATGTCTCCCAGGCACTTTTTTCATTTTGCATTTCGGGTTTTGGGGATTCCCAATGTAGTGGAAGAGCAGCTCCCTTGTCCTTTGAAGTCTCGGTAGCCGAAATGTCGAAATGGCTCCTGGGTGCTTTTTCATTTCACGTTTCGGGTTTCGTGGATTCCCGATGCAGTGGAAGAGTGGCTCCCTTGTCCTTTGAAGTCCCAGTAGCTGAAATGTCAAAATGGCTCCTGGGCACCTTTTTCATTTCGTGTTTCAGGTTTTGGGGATTCTCAATGTAGTGGAAGAGCGGCTCCCTTGTCCTTTGAAGTCCCGGTAGCCGAAATGTCGAAATGGCTCTCGGACACTTTTTCATTTTGTGTTTCAGGTTTCGAGGATTCCCGATGTAGTGGAAGAGTGGCTCCCTTGTCCTTTGAAGTCCCGGTAGCTGAAATGTTGAAATGGCTCCCGGGTGCTTTTTCATTTCGTGTTTCGGGTTTCGGGGATTCCCGATGCAGTGCAAGAGCGGCTCCCTTGTCTCTTGAACTCCCGGTAGCCAGAATGCCGAAATGGCTTTTCACTTCACGACTTTGGCCATAAGAAATGAGCCCATGTGCTAAACCTCATGCATTTCCACGACTCAAGCTTACCCGATGATCGTTGATCTACTCCATCTATGGATCCTCTCCATTGAAAACAAAATGCCCGCTCGCTCGATTTTAAGCCCAAAATGAACTTCTTCTGTGCATTGCGCTCGGCGCTCATGACTGCGGCCTTTGAATAAAACTCATTTGATGGGTTTTTAAACCCCATTTCTATGCATTTACACCAAGGGTATGTAATCGGAGAGAAATAGCACCTTGCAAGAATTGGTGCTAACATTAGGCTCCATGGGGGATAGAGTCGTCCCTGCGATGCTCTAAGAACTCATTCTGCAGTTCTAGTTGCCTTTTGTTGGGCTATGGAGTCGAGCTCAAAACACCCTGCTTAAAAATACATGATGATAAGTGAAAATAAAAGATAAACACACATGCTCCAAGGAGCTTATTTATGTACGGTCCTAAACTAATAAATTCCTTTACATGGGGCTAGGTGAAAGAAAACTTCCACCATAGCAATTCAAGCAACTTTCTGAATAGAAGCTCCTTCCTTCTGTCGATGATCACAAACAGATGGTGTAACCGTGACAGTAGAATGGTTACGCTCTTCAACTCCTCCTTACAAGCTGAAGTCGAGATGAAATAGGGCGACTCCAAATTGTGAAGGAAATACAACTCCATGTATTCCTTCACAGGCTCATAGGACCAGTGGCAAACTCCAAAAAATGGGCGACAGGCAACCTCCTTTGCTACACTGTTGTTCACGTGTGGCTGAATATCTCTGGGTGGATAGATGACATAGGCTGAATGATCTTAGGCGGTGGATGCTCACTAACTAGCTCTATGCATTCTGTAAACTGCATCTTTGGCTCCTCCTCCTCTTCTCCATGGCTCTCCCAAGGATCAGATTCATAATCATCATAAATAGGGACCATGGGAAAGCTCTGCTTGTTGTCATGTCAGTGGGTGTCTTCATAGTGATCAAATGTAGAATAACCTTGTTGCTCATCATCACTAGAATATTCATCAAAAAGGGGTTGCCCTTCATTTCTATGATCAACCTCCAGAATAGTGATCCCATCGAGAATATAACTGTCAAAAATATCCATTTCAGGGACAGCGGTAATTGTTGCATCTGGTTATTCATACATAAGATTTTTATCTTTAATCCTAGGTAAAAATATATCATGGGCAACCTCTTGAAGGAAAAGAGAAGAATCCTCTTCCAAAACCATCTCTTCTTTAAAAACTAGAAGGTCTCCATCATCATAAGTCAGGCTGCTAGGAACATCTGCTTCAACCCTATATTCAGGAGAGCCATCTACTATAGACAACATCTAATCTATAAACTTAGAATTCTCACAAGAGGCATGTTGATCTTTATGAACATCTAAAGGGACAGATGTATCTCAAATTATGTCAGATGCTTCCGTGTTAGGGCTAACATAATTAATATCATCCAATGCCTCTATATTTTCATAGCAAATGCTTTCCTCCAGAGTAAAAGCTTCATTACAAACATGGTATTCAGTGCCGACAGAGGCTTTATGAAGCAAAGAAAACTCATCACAGTAGTTTTCATACAAACAATTAGCTAGGAAGTAATTTTTACAAAATGAATTGAAAGTTGTATGAAAACCTGTCAAAGAATGGATTCTTGCAGTGGGAAGAGATCGACACCAATCAAGAGCAGCTCCCTTTAATGAATACTTAAAAAGCTTAATCTGGACATCTTCATGCATGATATTAAGTCGATGAATAACCTCATGAAAGTCCAGTAAATTCTCAGCTGGTACCTTCGAAATTTTTGCTTGAAATTCAAGGAGGATATCTTCCCATTCATCTCTATCTGGCAGTGGAATAGGAAAACCAACTATCTAGGAAAAGTCACAGAAAGCCAACCTTTGAGTTAAGATATTTTCCATATCGAATTATTGGGGTCGTCAACTGATCCTTGGATCATGGAGTCGCCAGGTGAAAGATGTCAAGCTTTGAATGTGTCTGGTCTTTGTTCACCATCAGAGACCATATCCTAACGTTGTGTCCTCCCAGGAAACTTCTCAAGCTGAGAAAGCAGTTGCTGAAGCCTTCTCGGAAAATATCCTCTGGGTCAGCTTTCAGGTGTGCTAAAAGTAGCCACAGCTGAAACAGTGAAGTGGAAATAGTGGATTCGCCACAGTGGAGTTGCCAAGTGCACAGTAGCAATCTTCAAGGGCTCTGATGCCTGATTCACCTTCAGAATCATAGACTCAATGTCATTCAATCCCGGAGAAGATCTTCAACTTTGTCCCCGGCAACGGTGTCAGAAGTCACTCCTGGATTGCAGTAGGAGTAAGCCTGAGGCCCATCAGTTTATGTCAGGATTTATTAAAAGGGGGTGATCGAATGGAAGTAAACTCAGAACAATATCACTCACTCAGAAAACTAGGTTGGAACAGTAAGGACATGCGAGGTCTTGATCTAATTTAAGACAGTAAATTTGCATAGTGGTGAGTAAGTGAAAGAAAAAAAAGGGGAAAAGTCTGAGATATGAGATCCTCTCAGACCAGAGAAACTTCAAAGTAAACCTCAAATGTTGCAGAACTAATACAATCAAACATGCATTATATAGTTACAACAACACCCGACTGGATCATCCATACCCGGGCTTCAGATTCAGAGGAAAAAGGAAAGGAGGAGATTGGCCGCCATTAAACAAGAAATCTCAAAATATCATTCTATAACCAGAGAACCAGAGGCTTTGTTAAAGCTTTACAGTCAGGAGCTTTGCTCTACCATCGATCCTTACAAAAATACAAAAACTAAGTGTATATACTCAGAGAAATTCGCTCTCTTGGAAGCAAGAGGGTAGATGAGACATTAAAGTCTAACTTAGTGTGCGCAGGTTCTTCTGATCAGTCGAGGACATCAAATCGACATGGCTCTTTTAGGAAAACCTGCACACAGGACGATCTTGGGAAGACTACCTGCTAGAACCTCCATGCCCTGCATTCATGGCTTGAGCTGAGGTCTCAACCACCTGCTCAATATTCATTAACTACTTTTTCCATGGAGGGTGGCCGAGACTGAAAACATAAAGCAGTGACCCCTTTGTCCTTTGAAGTCCCAGTAGCCGAAATGTCTAAATGGCTCCCGGACGCTTCTTCATTTCACGTTGCAGGTTTCGGGGATTCCTGATGCAGTGGAAGAGCGGTTCCCTTGTCCTTTGAAGTCCCGGTAGCCGAAATGTCGAAATGGCTCCCGGGTGCTTTTTTCATTTCGCATTTCAGGTTTCAGGGATTCCCAATGCAGTGGAAGAGTGGCTCCCTTGTCCTTTGAAGTCTCGGTAGCCGAAATGCGAAATGGCTCCCGGGCTCTTTTTCATTTTGCGTTTTAGGTTTCAGGGATTCCCGATGTAGTGGAAGAGCGGCTCCTTTGTCCTTTGAAGTCCCAGTAGACGAAATGTTGAAATGGCTCCCGGGCGCTTTTTCATTTCGTGTTTCAGGTTTCAGGGATTCCCGATGCAGTGGAAGAGCGGCTCCCTTATCTCTTGAACTCCCGGTAGCCGGAATGTCGAAATGGCTTTTCACTTCACAACTTTGGCCATAAGAGATGAGCCCATGCGCTAAACCTCCTGCAATTCCATGACTCAAGCTTACCCTATGACTATTGATCTGCTCCATCTGTGGATCCTCGCCGTTGAAAACAAAATGCCCCCTCGCTTCATTTTAAGCCCGAAATGGACTTCTTCTGTGCGCTGCGCTCGGCGCTCATGACTGCGGCCTTTGAATAAAACTCATTTGATGGGTTTTTAAACCCCATTTCTGTGCATTTACACCAAGGGTCTGAAATCGGAGAGAAACAACACCTTGCAAGAATTGGTGCTAACACCAGCTACTATTAATAGTACTACGAGTGTTGATGAGGTCGATAAGATTAAAATGAAGAATCTGAAACCCAAATTCCCTTGTAGTCTTTGTAAGGGTGACCACTTTCTGAGGGATTGCCCTAGTATTCCCAAGGTCTTAGAATTATGGTCCTCCACATCATTTGCCCTTGTTGGTCATGTTGGTGATGCCCCAACAACTAGTGGCGTTAAGGTTGGTAAGAAGAAGACAACTGTCAAATTTCCTTGTATGTTATGTGAAGGTGATCATTATTCTCACCTTTGTCCTTGTATGGATGAGGATTCTTCTCTTTTGTTAAAGCTTCAACTTCCAACTGGTTAACGTAAGATTTCCCCCAACCCATCATTAGTTGATGGAATGCTCAATCTGGTTCCATCCTCGGTCAGTCTGGTTGATCATGTGGTCAATCTAGTTTCATCCTTGGTTGAACCACTAACCAAAGTAGTTGATCCAATTTTGTCATCAGTCAGCCCCACTTTTCATCTGAAAAGTGAAACCCAAGTAAATGATTCAGTCTCGTTATTAGTCAGTCCCACCCTTCATCTAAAGAGTGCCAACGTGGTCAATCCCACTTCTCCTCTGACGAGTGCCAAAGTGGTTTCTCTGGTCCCTTCATCGGTCAGTCTGGTTGATCATGTAGTCAATCTGGTCACGTCCTTAGTTGAACCAGTTGACAAAGTGGTTGATCTGATCCCATCTTTGGTCGATCCCGCTCTCCTGTTAGAGAGTGCAACCCAAGAGGTTGATCCTTTTCCACTTGTCGACCCCATTCTCCCCTTGGAGAATGAAACCAAAGTGATCGATTTGATGTCTTTATCCATCGATCCTACTCTCCCACAAGAGAGTAAACCCGTTTCTGCCCACATTTTTCTCATTGGTATAGAATCTACCATGTCGGGGGGCATTCCTCCTTCTCCTGTGAAAACCCCTCCAAGTAATGAGGCCATCCTTTTTTATTGGGGTTTTCTAACTGGACCTCGTCTTCCCTCCCACATTCCTTTAAATATTACAGTACAGGTTTGTGGTCAGGATGTTCATCATGTGCTAATAGATGAAGGTTTGTTCGTTAGTATTTTGTCCTTTATTGCTTGGAAAACTTTGGGTTATCCTCAGCTTGTGCTGATTACCCAGACTTTGTTTGCTTTTAACAGAAGAACTAGTCACCCTTTAGGGATCCTTCCCTAGTTTCCTGTAACTTTGGCAGGGAAAACTATCTTTATTGACGTTATGGTAGTCCAGGACCCCTTGGATTTTGATTTAGTCCTTGAGCGAGATTATGTCTATGCCTTGAAAGCTATTGTGTCCACTTTTTTTTGTGTGATATCTTTCCTGCATGATGGAAGAATGGTGACTATTGATCAACTTTCATTTGTTGGCTCTGACTTGACCATCAACCCAATGACCTCCCTAAATAGTTCTTATATGCAATCGGTATCACCCTTGCCACGGGTCAATTATGTGGCATTGTCTCCCATGATTTCATATTCCGATGACTTAGATCCGGTAGTTGACATGGTGATCTCTTCAATAGGGCTATTGGAGCCTGATCTCCTTACCCCTGACGCAACCCTCGACATGTGTTCCTTCCAGAGCATTGTTCTTTCATCCAGTGAAGATCTCTTGGAAGCCATGACCGAGTTTTGTCCCTTGACATGGTGTCATTCCAGAGCGTTATCCTCTTGGAAGCCATGATCAAGAAGATTTAACGAGCATAGTTTTCCTCTCTGTGGCAAGCTCGTTAAAAAATGAAACAGAGGTCTTGAGCATAGTTTTTTCTCTCTGTAGCAAGCTCATTAAAATATAAAATAGTCACCTCTCCTACCAAGTCGAGTCTTTCGTGAGATCTCGTATTTGAACCTTCTTTTCATCCACCTGTATCCTTTTTCTCCATCTAGTATAGAAATTGGTGACAACCTCAAAGTCGGTGAATGAATTGAAGCTTGGGGGGGCATGTCTCCAGATTTTGATTATCTTTCTGGAGTTATGCCACTAGATTTTCAAGCTGGGGGCAAAGTACCAACCATCCATGGGTATCTCTACCTTTGGAATTTACGTTGGGAATTTACAAGCATAGTTTAATTTTGTTTCAAGGTTATGTAAAAATGAAACCAATACTGAGCTTAGTCTTTGTTCTTTCTCACACTCGAAAATACATGAGAATGTAAACAAGTATACTTTTATCACTTTTTCAAACTTGTAAAGGTTGTATGAAAAAGGAACCCCCTGGAGTCGTCTTTAATCTCTTTTCAGACTCTCTAAACATGAAAATATTGCGGAGTGATCTTGCTTCCTTTCACACTCCTTAAAAGGTTTGAAAGGGCATCTTTTGAGTGGTATTTTATCTCTTTTTCAGCCTCGCGAGACTAAAATTACGAAAAAGGACAACACTGGAGTCATCTTTAATATCTTTTCAGACTCTCTAAATATGAAAAATCATTGAGTTTACCTTCTCTGAACTCATTAAACAATCATACATTGAAGGGCCCATACAGGACCGAACCCTTACTTCTTCCAGTTCGTTAAATAAAGGAAGAGGGACTTACCTAAGGTGAGTTATATCGAGCATGTGTTACCCTCCTCGAGCTCATTAAATTAAAAAGAGGTACTCGTCTATCTGGATGGGGGAAAACATTTGAAGGAAGCAAGCCAAGCAGTTTTTGGGAACATTACAGGTAAATCTTACAGTCACCCTTGAACACAGCACTTTGTCTTTGCATACATTTTAATCCACTGAACCTCTGCACTGAACCAATCCTCTGAGTTTCTTTACTCCTTTGGGTCACCTGATGAAATTCAGAATATCCACTGCATCATCATGTTTTGGTCCATGTCATGTTTCTACTGTTGTGCCTCAGTGTTCAAGGGAAGTATCTGCCTCGAGAGTCAGCCACCACAAATATCCTATTTTAATACCCGTGTCAGTCCATGTTCATTTGATCTACCAAATTACATCTCTGTGTCAGTTTCATGTCGTTGATGGTGGATACATCAAGGCCCTCCTGCGATGATTCTATTCATGTCGACTTCAACACATTATCCGGGAACTAGACTTAAAAACCAGTTAGTACCTTGGGACCTGCATGCCTCAATGGTA
This sequence comes from Picea mariana, assembly GCA_032191745.1. Taxonomy (NCBI): domain Eukaryota; kingdom Viridiplantae; phylum Streptophyta; class Pinopsida; order Pinales; family Pinaceae; genus Picea; species Picea mariana. The sequence continues at coordinate 52,593 of JASDQU010010231.1, forward strand.
GGCCTCCTCTCCTCTGACAGTGGGTTTACATCATTGACCCCTAATCAGATGATTCCACGTATGTTCGACTTCATCTCATCTGTTCACATTCGCTGGAATGTACTAGGGTACCTTGAGAATCATTGACATCAATGGTGATTTCCCTCATGCTTGTTAACGGTTTACCTCATCGACTGGTAATCAAGTGGTTTCTACCATGTTCAACATCAAAACATCTATTCACATGGTTAGACTCGTACCGCATCGGGATTGGTAAGAAGACCCTGGGTTGAGTGATCACTCTGATATATAATTTGCCTAGGTTGCGACGAAGTTTCTTTTGAATATTGACACATATATTGTTACATAGATCCACTTTGTATTGGTATATGGCTATGTCTTGTTGTCATGTAGATCCACTGTGTATTTTTCATGGCTATGATCAGTTCATGTCATGGGAGTATAGATCCACATTGTATCTTTGGTGGATATACCTTTTTGTTAATACAATTATTGATACACAGTGTATATTATGGCGGACATACCTTGCAAGTCTTTATCACCCAAGCATAGGTATGCCTGCCTTGGGTTTGAAACATGTCATAATATTTGTTTGATGGTTGTGTGTATCTTCTACCAGGTTCTCCGCATCCATACCCTTGCTCAAAAAAGTCTACAAAGTACTTCATTCATAAGTTTTCATCTTCTAACTTCGCACTTTGGGGGGCAATCTGTTACACATCAAAATCACTCACTTCAATGATGACCTATCATCGTCATTTCAAGTGCCGCATTTTGGCCGCAAGTGTCGCAAGTGTCACAAACATCATACTGCCATATCTCTTATGTCGTGTATCTAACGACATCACAAGGACAATTAAGACACCTTCAAAGACTGGTTTAAGGAAGAGAAATCATTTAATGAAGAGTACAAAGCATTTTCCATGAAGAAAACCACTTAAAAATCAATTTTAAAGGCCATTGCTCCCCTACCCACTATCAGGGAGTGTCAGCGCTCCCTGCCCTTCCTTGGGGGAGCGTTCCAACACTCTGTGCACCCTTCTAGGGGAGTGTTGGGATTTTTTAAGAAAATTTTGGGCAGTGCTCCCCCACCCACTATCAGGGAGTGCCAGCACTCCCTACCCTTCTTTGGGGGAGCATTGCAACACTCTGTGTCCCATTCTGAGGGAGCACTGCGTTGTTTGAGGGAATCTTTGACTATTGAGGAAAATCAAGGAAAAATCCCCCTCATCTCTAGAGTTAGTTGGATTCGAATCTGAGGTCAAGGCTGGATCTTAGAGAGGATCCACAACTAATGGAGAAAGATCCTCAACCTATCACAAGAATCTCTAAGGTGGTTGGGCCTCTCCAAGCTTATATAAGGAGGCCTTCTCATGGTGAAAATCACATGGCACTTTAGAGGCATCAAACTTATGATCTCATAATGGAGACAACTAGTAAAGCATATTCATTTTGATGGTGGATTATTTGAGAAAGGGGCTGGACAAAGAGAGCTTGGTGAAGTTGTTTCATATACATCTATGGTTGTAAGCACTTTTCTTTGTTTTCATTAATATAAATATGTTCTTGGCATGTTTCCTTTAAGTTTGTATATGTTTCATGAACTTGTTTCTTTTGATAGATCTATTATGAAGCTAATCATGGTAGAGTAGGAAATATGTTTCATTGTTGCTGCTCATTGTATTGCAGGACTGATCCAGGTGGATATCAGTGGCCACCCACCTTTTCCAGCTGGCTCAAAACAGCTTTCTCGCAATTTTGATAATTTACTATTTTTAGTGGTTTTTCATGTCCTTAACTTCCGGAGTCATTTTGAGGACCTAAATGACGTTTTTTGGGATATGTTGTGGTTGCAAAATTTCCTGCAACTGTTGTATTCCTCAGATAGATATTTACAATGGGCTATCATATGCCTAAAATGGAGATCGTATGCAAAAGTTACGACCCCGAGAAGTTGATGCACTGACTTACCCAAACGGGGCCCACATGACTTTTGGCGCTTCATCTCCTAGGGTTAGGTTTTTGGATGTTTGGGTTTTTTTAAACTCTTGTTTATTGTAAAAGGGACTTGAGAGCCTCATTGTAATAATCTTCTTATGAATGAGTGCAGTCGTCACATCTCTTCTTAGAGATAAGCTGCCACCATTCCAGCAAGCTTGTTTTCCACTACATTTTACAGTTTCAGCTTATTTCCTTATTGAATAGAAAACTAGTTTTACTGTATCTCTGTTATTCTATGTTAAGCATCTAGTAATAATCTGTAGTCATTTCATTCTACTCATAAAATCTGGATCAGTGGTATCAGAGCGGTATGCTCCTTGTCGTCTTAATGCATGTCCCCAACGAGGTCGAAGTACAAAGAGTTAGGTCTCGAGCTTGTTTCTCTTGAGGACAAAAGCTCTCATACACCCAAGCGACCTCTCATGGAAGGAGAAAAGAAATATGATGGGATAGGATATCCCTTTCAAACTATTGATTGAGGAATCCCTCAAGCAATAGAGGAACGAGATAATGAATAATTTCGCACAAATCCTTTGGCGACTACCAACAGGCAACGCATCTTCTTCGAGCGGAGGCACCGCCCCCTTCAAGGTACAAATAAACTTCGATATTCCTATAGTTGAAGGTCAGATAGACGCAGATGTTGTAGACAAGTTGTTGAATCTACTAGAAGGGTATTTTTTTGTCCATAACTTTTCAAATAGAGAAAATATTACTTTTGTGCTCCTCAAAGTCGTTCCCCATGTCAAAGATTGGTGGGAAACTTTCTGTGAGCAAAAGGAAACAAAGGAACCCTCATTATTTATAGTCATGGCCACCTAGGAATCCTTCAGGGATGATATTAAGGAACAATACTACCCTGTCGGAAGTTATGATGACTTGTATACCAAATGGACCACACTGCGGCAAGAAAGAGACCAAGGAGTGCTAGATTTCACAAATATCTTCCATACCTTGCGCACCAAGTTGGGTATCAAAGATTCGGAGCGACATCTGGTGCTCGAGTATCATGGTACTTTGCATAGATACATACAGACCGAAATGGAATTTGGACATCTCATCCTTGGGCACAGCCTACCGATATGCCGTCAAAATCGAGCAGAAGCTCAAACAAAAGACGCAACAATTTGGGTCAGGGAACCCCTCACAACAAAATTCAGGGAAGGGCAGCCCCAACCCATAGAGAAAAGCATAGAGCAAAGATGGACAGTATCAGGACAACCAGTCCAAGCCACAAGCAAAGAAGGACACCAGAAAGACAAAGAAAGTTACTGGGAAGTGGTGTGACTTCCATAAGAGCCCTTGGCATAACACTGTTGACTGCCTCTCAAAGCATACGCTGGTGGCCAAAGTGAAATCCTTTGAATCAGATGTGGGTTCTGACTCTGAGTCAGAACCAGAAAGGGGAAGATGGATCATTGATGCGAAACCCAGTGCCACCGTTGCTACCACCAAGCTCCAGCATGGTGAACCAGACGAGCCATAAGAAGGAGAGCGCCTCTTCCATTCACAGATGTGGGTAAAAGGCACCCCACTACACTTCATCGTTGATAGTGGTAGCTAGAAGAACCTCATCTCAGCAGAGGTCATCAAGCGGCTGGCCCTACCAACAACACCACACCCACAACCCTACACCATTGGATGGCTTTGCCAAGGAAGCGATCTCTACGTCAGCCAACAGTGTCGACTTTCGTACGACATCAAGCCCTTCAAAGACAAGGTATTGTTTGGTGTTGCTCCTCTCGAAGTTTGTGATGTTCTTTTGGGCCAACCTTATTTATGGAAACATCATGTTGTATATGAGTCTAGGCCTCGTAGTGTTATTATTACTTTGAATAGGAAATTGTACAAGATACCCGAGGTTGTCCCACCTAGTGCTATTTCCTTGATCTCTGCTAAGCAATGTAGGAAGGTCATCTCTCAAACAGGGAAGTTTGTCTTCTTCGTGATTCACTCTCAGAATGAGAGAAAAATGACAGCCACATCCAAGGTCTCTGCGGCCGACCTCTCCACATAGTAGAAGCAAGTAGATAAGGTCATGGAAGAATACTCAGATATCTTCTCCTCACCTATCGGGGTACCTCTGCACTTCCAGGTCAAGCACCCCATCAATCTGACCCCCGGTGCACCGCTGCCCAATGGGTCAGTCTATCGCCCCTCTTTGTTAGAGAATGAGGAGATCAAGCGAAAGATCTAAGAATTGCTCCACAAGGGGCACATCCATCCTAGATCATCACCTTGTGGCAGCCCAATCATGTTGGTATAGAATAAATATGGAACTTGGCAACTTTGCATTGATTATCAGGCTCTGAATAAAATCATAGTCAGAAACTGGTACCCAATTCCTCGAATCGACGACCTCCTTGATCAACTCATGGGTGCCAAACACTTCAGTAATATTGATCTAAAGTCTGGCTACCACCAGGTCCTGATAGAACAGACTGATGTATGGAAGACTGCCTTCAAGTCAAAGGAAGGCCTTTTTGAATGGTTGGTCATGCCCTTTGGTCTGACAAACGCTCCAGCCATTTTCATGAGGATGATGGATGATATCCTACGACCATTCACCAATAATTTTGTAGTGGTGTATCTGGATGACATTCTCATTTACAGCAAGACTTGGGTCGAAAACTTGCAGCATATTCAGCACGTTCTGCACACCCTACGGTAGCACAAGCTATACGCCAACTTGGAAAAATGCTCCTTCAGAATGGACAGGGTCCATTACCTAGGCTACATCATTGATCAACATGGTGTACATGTGGATCCAGCCAAGATCCAAGTCATCCGTGACTGACCAACCCCAACCACATTCACTGAGCTTCGGAGCTTCTTGGGCCTTGCCAATTTCTACCATAGGTTTGTGTTGGGATTCTCCCATATTGCATGGGCCCTCACCCAAATAACCAGGGGTAGTGGTAAGGCAAAATTTGCTTGGGGTTGGCCCCAATAACAAGCGTTCGATGATATGAAGTAGCGCATGTGCTCAGCCCCAGTACTTTTACTACCAGACCTGCAGAAGCCCTTTAAGATTGAGACTGATGCTTCAGACTATGTTGTGGGTGTCGTTCTCACGCGGCACAGCCACCCCGTGGCCTATCATAGTGTGACACTATCAGATGTTGTCCGTAAGTACCCTACTTATGACAAAGAAATGTACTCCATTGTGCAAGTCTGTCGTCAGTGGAGACATTACATTCTTGGGAGGGAGACAGTCATCCACACTAATCATAAGCCATTGCAGTTCATGCATACACAAGGAAAATTGCAGAATGACCACCATCAAAAGTGGTCCACATACTTGCAGCAATTCCACCTCAACATCAAGTATAAAACAGGAAGCACCAACCACATCGTTGATTGCCTCAGCAGACCACCAGTCGTGACACTCACCACAGTGCTAGACTCCTGCGGCCATGAGACCTCTGGATGGCCCCAACTCTATGAGACAGACCTGGACTTCGCCACCACCTACCAAATGTTGGGTGCAAAGGTACTTGTCGATAATTTCCATCTTCAGGATGGGTTGTTGTGTCGATTGGGCCATATATGTGTTCCATCAAGTGAGCGAGCGAAGATGATTTGGGAAGCCCACTATAGCCGGGTGGTAGGACACTTTGGCATCGAAAAGACAGTGGCAATGCTATAAAAACAATTCTACTGGCCAAAACTTTGATAGTAGGTCAGCAAGTATATCAGGTCTTGCACTGCTTACGCTATTGCCAAACCAACCACTAAGAAACAGGGCTTGTACACCCCTCTTCCTACTCTTGACAGGCCATGGGAATCCATCTCAATGGACTACATGTCGAGCCTCCCATCCACCAAGTGGGGAAATGACTGTGTTTTTGTGTTTGTTGATCGCTTTTCTAAGATGGTGATTCTGGTTTCTTGCAAGAAGAGCATCACAGCAGAAGCCACTGTCAAGCTCTTCTTTGAACGGGTATGGGTACATTTTGGAATCCCACAAACCATTGTCTCAGATGGGGACAGTCGATTTCTCAGCACATTCTGGTCGAGCCTCTGGTCACTGCTAGACACCAAGCTCACCAAATCCATGGCCTTCCACCCCCAGACAGATGGCCAAATTGAGGTCGTAAATCGAATGATCATGGATATCCTGCACATGTATACTTCCAAGCACCCTCGCACATGGGATGAGAGTCTTCCCTATGTCAAGCATAGCTACAACTGAGCCTTGCATAGCTCAACCAACCACAACTCCTTTCAGGTGGGGTTGGGATTCTAACCATTGGGTCCCATAGATGTTGCACTTCCCCTTGCGGTCACCTCGACCGACTCCTCTCCTGCTCCAACTGAGGCTGACAAAGACACCCGGTTCATTGAGAGGATCCAGCACATCTGCCAACAGGTTCATGATATCCTACAGAAGTCCAAATACAAGTACAAGCAGTGCCATGATCAACATCGGGTTCCACATAAGTTTTAGGTGGGCGACAAAGTTTGGTTGCACTTGCAAAAAGAACGCCTTACAGGACCCCATCGGAAGCTTCTCCCACTCTGTTATGGGTCGTACACCATCACCAAGGCTGTGGGGGATAATGCTTTTGCGCTCAACATTCCTCCTTTCCTTGTCCTGCACCCAGTGTTCAACGTGGACCTCCTTCGGCCTTATTTCCCACCATTATTGGACACCTCAGACGTAGCAGAACAACTGACACCAATAGAGCTCAACCCCAACTGCATACAACAGTTATCCAATGATCAGATTGTGAACACACATATCAAGGGAACTTGACAACAAGCATCTAGCTTTATCGAGTCGTCAAAGCAGGGTAGCTCCTGCACCAAGGCAAGTGGCTCACCCAGGGCCAAATTCAGCAGAAATTTCCTCATCTAATGGGGGAACTCAATGCAATGGAGACCATTTCTTCCTAAGGATGGAGGATTGATCCAGGTGGATATCGGTGGCCACCCACCTTTTCCAGCTGGCTCAAAACAGCTTTCTCGCAATTTTGATAATTTACTATTTTTAGCAGTTTTTCGAGTCCTGAACTTTCGGAGCCATTTTGAGGCCCTAAACGACGTTTTTTGGGGTATGTTGCAATTGATGTGCAATTTTTGTAGTCCTAGGATAGATATTTCCAATGGGTTATCATATGCCTAAAACATAGATCGTATGCAAAAGTTACGACCACGGGAAGTTGATGTACTGACTTACCCAAACGGGGCCCACATGACTTTTGGCGCTTCATATCCTAGGGTTAGGTTTTTGGATGTTTAGGGTTTTTGAAACTCCTATTTATTGTAAAAGGGCCTTGAGAGCCTCATTGTAATGATCTTCTTGCGAATGAGCGCATCCATCACATCTCTTCTCAAAGATAAGCCGCCACGATTCCAACAAGCTTGTTTTCCGCTGCATTTTACAATTTCAACTTATTTCCTTATTGAATAGAAAACCAGTTTTACTGTATCTCTGTTATTTTTTGTTAAGCATCTGGTAATAATCTATAGTCATTTCATTATGCTCATAATATCTGGATCAAGGACCTTCTTAAGAACTTGGAGATCAAGATCAGCCTGGATCGAGCAAGGACAAATGTTGGTAAAGGTATTTACCTTTCTTTCTTCTTCTTCCTTGAATAGTTTAGGTTCATGAAAAGGAATGTCAGTGTCCACATTAGCACCTTTTGTATTGTTTATAGGGGTCTAGTATCCAAGAGTAAATCCACTTGTTCGTAGGGGGATTCTCCTGTAACACCAGCAGGTGACGCAACTTCCTCGAGTGGAGGCGTCGCCCCCCTTCAAGGTACAAATAAACTTCGATATTCCTATATTTCAAGGTCAGATAGATGCAGATGTTGTAGACAAGTGGTTGAATCTAATAGAAGGGTATTTTTCTGTCCATAACTTTTCAAATAGAGAATATATTACTTTTGCGCTCCTTAAAGTCATTCCCCATGTAAAAGATTGGTGGGAAACTTTATGTGAGCAAAAGGAAACAGAGGAACCCTCATTATTTACAGTCACGGCCACCTGGAAATCCTGCAGGGATGTTATTAAGGAACAATACTACCTTGTCAGAATTTATGATGACTTGTATACCAAATGGACCAAACTGCGGCAAGAAAGAGACCAAGCAATGCCAGAGTTCACAAATATCTTCCATACCTTGCGCACCAAGCTGGGTATCAAAGATTCGGAGCGATATCTGGTGCTCTACATAGATACATACATACTGAAATGGAATTTTTGTACATCTCATCATTGGGCGCGGCCTATTGATATGCTGTCAAAATTGAGCAGAAGCTCAAACAAAAGACGCAAAAATTTGGGCATGGGAACCCCACACAGCAAAATCCAGGAAAGGGCGGCCCCAACCCACATAACAAAGGACAAAGAAAAAATGGACAGTATCAAGACAACCAGTCCAAGCCGCAAGCAAAGAAGGACACCGGAAAGACATAAAAATATATCAGAAAGTCGTGCGACTTCCATAAGAGCCCTTGGCATAACACTATTGATTGTCTCTCAATGCAGTCATTGGTGGTCGAAGTGAAAGCCTATGAAGTAGATGTGGGTTCTGACTCTGAGTCAGAAACAGAAAGGGGAAGACAGATCATTGACGCAGAACCTAGTGCCATTGTTTCTACCACCAAGCTTCATCCCGGTGAACCAGACGAGCTACAAGAAGGTGAGTGCCTCTTCCATTCACAGATGTGGATGAAAGGCACCCCGCTGCACTTCATTGTTGATAGTGGTAGCTAGAAGAACCTCATCTCAGCAGAGGTCATCAACCAGCTAGACCTGCCAACAACACCGCACCCACAACCCTACACCATTGGATGGCTCCGCCAAGGAAGCGATCTCCGCGTCAACCAATAGTGTCGATTGTCATACGGCATCAAGACCTTCAAAGATGAGGTATTGTGTGATGTTTCTCCTCTCGAAGTTTGTAATTTTATTCTGGGCCAACCTTATTTATGGAAACGTCATGTTGTATATGTGTCTAGGCCTCGTAGTACTATTATTACTTTGAACAGGAAATTATACATGATACCTAAGGCAGTCCCTCCTAGTTTTATTTCCTTGATCTCTGCCAAGCAATGCAGGAAGTTCATCTCTCCACACAAAAGAAGCAAGTGGATAAGGTCATGGAAGAATAATCAGATATCTTCTCTTCTCCTACCGGGGTACCTTTGCACTACCAGGTCAAGCATCCCATCGATCTGACCCCAGATGCACTGCTACCCAATGGGCCAGTCTACCACCATTCTTTGTTAGAAAATGAGGAGATGAAGAGGTATATCCAAGAACTACTCCACAAGGGGCACATCCGTCCCAGCTCATCGCCTTGTGGGAGCCCAATCGTGTTGGTGCAGAAGAAAGATGGGACTTGGCGACTATGCATTGATTATCGGCCTCTAAATAAAATCACAGTCTGAAACTGGTACCTGATTCCCCAAATCGACGACCTCCTTTATCAGCTCAACGGGGCCAAATACTTCAGTAAGATTGATCTGAAGTCTAGCTACCACCGGGTCCCAATAGAATAGACAGATGTATGCAAGACCACCTTCAAGTCAAAATAAGGTCTTTTTGAATGGTTGGTCATGCCCTTTGGTTTGAAAAATGCTTCAGTAACTTTTATGAGGATGATGGACGATATCATATGACCTTTCACCAATAATTTTGTAGTGGTGTATCTAGACGACATCCTCATCTACAGCAAGACTTGGGTGGAACACTTGCAGCATATTAAACAAGTGTTGCACACCCTGCGGCAGCACAAACTATATGCAAACTTGGAAAATTTATCCTTCAGCATGGACAGGGTCCATTACTTAGGCTACATCGTTGATCAGCATGGTGTGCATGTGGATCCAGCCAAGATCCAGGTCATCTATGACTGGCCAGCCCCAACCACACTCACTGAACTTCAGAGCTTCTTGGGCCTCACCAATTTCTATCGCGGGTTCATGTTGGGATTCTCTCATACCGCATGGGCCCTTAGCCAAGTAACCAGGGGTGGCGGTAAGGCAAAATTTGTGTGGGGCCTATCCCAACAAACAAGCCTTAGAGGACTTGAAGAATCGTTTGTGCTCATCCCCGGTACTTTCATTACTGGACCTGCAGCATCCCTTTGAGATCGAGACAGATGCTTCAGACTATAATGTGGGCATCGTTCTCACTCAACACAGCCACCCCGTGGCATATCATAGTGATACACTATCATATGTTGTCCATAAGTACCCTACTTACAACAAAGAAATGTAATCCATTGTGCAAGCTTACCGCCAGTGCAGACATTACATTCTTGGGAAGGAGACAGTCATCCAAACTTATCACAAGCCACTATAGTTCATGTAGACCCAAGGCAAATTGCAGAATGACCACCATCAGAAGTGGTCCACATACTTACATCAATTCCACCTCAACATGAAGTATAAAACAGTAAGTACCAACCGAGTTTCTAATTGCCTCAGCCAATCTCCAGTTGTGGCACTCATCGTGGTGCTAGACTCTTGTGGCCACGAGACCTCTGGATGGCCCCACCTCTACGAGACAGACCCTGAATTCTCCACCACCTACCAAATTTTGGGTGCCAACTCAATGGTCACTAATTTCCATCTTCAGGACGAGATTTTGTGTTGTCTGGGCCATCTCTATGTTGCATCAAGCGAGCGCGCGAAGATGATTTGGGAAGCTCACTACAATTGGGTGGCAGGACACTTTGGCATCGAAAAGACAGTGGAAGTGTTGTAGAAACATTTCTACTGGCTGAAACTTCAACAAGATGTCGATAAGTATATCAGGTAATACACTGCATGCACTATTGTCAAACCGACCACAAAGAAACAGGGCATGTACACCCCTCTGCCTACTCTTGACATTCCGTGGGAATCCATCTCAATGGACTACATGTCGGGCCTCCCATCCACCAAGAGGGGAAATGACTGTGTTTTTTTGGTTGTTGATCGCTTTTCCAAGATGGTGATTCTAGCCACCTGCAAGAAGAACATCACAGCATAAGCCACTTCCAAGCTCTTCTTTGAACGAGTATGGGTACATTTTGGGATCCCACAAACCATTATCTCATACCGTGACAGTCGATTCCTCAGCACATTATGGTGGAGCCTCTGGTATCTACTGCATACCAAGCTCACCAAATCCACTACCTTCCACCCCAGACAGATGGTCATACTAAATTCATCAATCGGATGATCGTACATATCCTGCACATGTACAATTCAGAAAAACCCCGCACATGGGATGAGATTCTTCCTTATTTCCAGCATAGCTCCAACTGATCCCTACATAGCTCAACTGGCCACAACCCCTTTCAGGTGGGGTTGGGATTCCAACCATTGGGCCCCATGGATGTTGCACTACCCCTGGTGACCACCTTGACCGACTCGTCCCCTAGTCCACCAAAATCTGAAAAATCCACTCGGTTCATTGAGCAGATCCATCACATCCACCAACATGTTCAGGATATTCTACATAAGTCTAATTCCAAGTATAAACAATGTCATTATTAACATCAGGTGCCACATAAGTTTCAGGTGGGCAACAAAGTTTGGTTGCACTTGCAGAAAGAATGCCTTACAGGGCCCCATCAGAAGCTTCTCCCACTCCGTTATGGGTCATACACCATCACCAAGGATGTGGGTGACAATGATTTTGAGCTCAACATTCCCCCTTTCCTTGGCCTACACCCAGTCTTCAACGTGTCTCTCCTTCGGCCATATTTCCCACCATTATTGGACACCTCAGAGATAGCAGAGTTGTTGACACCAACAGATCTCAACCCTAACTACATACAACAGGCATCCAATGATCAAATTGTGGACACACAGATCAAGGGCACTCAACAACAAAGGATCCAGCTTTATCGAGTCGTCAAAGCAAGGCAGCTCCTACACAAAGTCAAGTGGCTCACCCGAGGCCAAATTCAGCAAAAATTTCCTCATTTGATGGGGGAACTCAACGCAATGGATACCATTGCTTCATAAGGAGAGAGGATTGATCCAGGTGGATATCGGTGGCCACCCACCTTTTCCAACTGGCTCAAAACAGTTTTCTGGCAATTTTGATAATTTACTATTTTTAGCAGTTTTTAACTTTTGGGGCCATTTTGAGGGCCTAAATGAAGGTTTTTTTGGGATCGAGCTTCTCAATGATAGTCGAAGGATCTTATTGAGACCCCAAAATGAATCTCCTCAATGATACCTTTCCAATGAGTTGTCGTGCACCCCAAACGGAGATCATATGCAAAAGTTACGACCCCAAGAAGTTGACGTACTAACTTACCCAAACGGGGCCCACGTGAATTTTGGTGCTTCATCTCCTAGGGTTAGGTTTTTGGATGTCTAGGGTTTGTGACATTCTGGTTTATTGTAAAAAAGGCCTTCAGAGCCTCATTGTAATCATCTTCTTATGAATGAGCGCATCTGTCACATCTGTTCTCAGAGATAAGCCGCCACCATTCCAGCAAGCTTGTTTTGCGCTGCATTTTATAGTTTCAACTTATTTCCTTATTGAGTAGAAAACCATTTTTACTATATCTATGTTATTCTATGTTAAGAATCTTTTAATAATTTGTATTCATTTCGTTCTGCTCATAAAAATCTGGATCGTAAATTGGCACAAAGGCATACTAGATGTAATGATAATTCATGCCTTCATTGGAAAGGCCCCATCCTTGAATGGAGGTATAAATTCTTGTGTACTTTACATTACAATCCATCCCTATTCATTAATGATAATGGACATAAGACATATGAACTTATGCACAATGATGATTGCTTAAACATCCATGATCCTAACATACTCAAGATATGGTGAGGAAATGTGTTTTTCCAACCAATGCTTTTCCATCATGGAATATCAAGATACATTACAAAATATGCTTCTAAGACAAAGGGAAGATCGAAGAGTTATCGCCGTATTTTGAATAGAATAACATATGCATCAAACCCACAAGATCCAACTTCTTTAACATATCAACCACTACATGCATAGGTTATTGTTAATTTAGATATTGGCACACAAGAAACTTGTCATATGTTGCCAAAGATACCCACTATCACATGCAATTTCCCTTTCATCATGTTAAATGACAATTGCTAAATATTATGTCGAGTGTCTCAAGGTACACAACACTACTCATTTGTGTCCAACTTCATTGATGCCTACATATCCTACATATCCTACATACCTAGATCCATTTTCTTTTATCGAAGTTGCAAAGTATTGGTCATACAATCAACAAAAAATAAAATCAAAAAGGAATGAAAAATGGAAACAAACACCCATTCCATCTATTGTCCTTGTTTTCCCATGCTTTCTTGCTCTTCCAGACAAAGATTGTGATTCCTTTCAATGTTTTTGTTGGACTAAGTTGCTTCTATAAGAACCCTTTTGTGACTTCACAATACCATAGGACATTCATAAGAGGCTATCATTACAAAATAGAAGAACGTAAATAACCACTACAAAGCATGGCATGTTGATTATGCACCTTTGCTCGCAAAGGAAAGAGCAATAAATGAATACAATGAAAACCAAAGAAACATGCATCCAAACATGAAGATGAATGAATGGTTCTTTTTATAGACCTATACTTGTTGAGATTATATATTTAACGAAGATTGACATCCTTGGACTTTGCCACATCAACACCAACCATGCCTTGGACCAACTATAACTATAAGATGGGACATTGAATACAACATCACACTTCATTGAGATCAACCGATCAAGTGAGGAGGCTCTACAAAATGACCATCATATCAATCCATCTCCTAATACATCGCCTAGAAAATAGTGCCTAGCATTCGACATATTTTTTCAACTTTACCAAGAAGGTGAAAACAAAGAGCCTCTAAAGATGCTCATCTAAGGAACAACTAGCATGAGAAATCATACATTATTAGTTTCATTAAACACTCAAGCATCGTATGGACATAGTCCATTACTAAGGCTTTCCCTTATTGCAATTGTAACTTTCAACATTCATGCAACCACTATACATACAACCCTTAAGATCCCTATAAAAGACATGTAGCCTCTACAAGCACATGTGGTGGCAGTCTTTCAAGAAAATATGAAACATATTCATTACATTTTCATTATTGAGATGAGCTTCATAAGACCTAAATTATATATGCAAACTAAGCGTCGCTTATGTGGGGCTTCCCCCCAAAAAAATAATTTCCCATTTGGTCATTAATCTATTATTCTTATCAAAAACCTGGGTTAGCTACCATTACTTATGGACACACCTTTGTACACAAGGTCCACATTAGGCAGAGCATTGTGAAAATCCTTCATTGTTGTTGTAAACTTCCAAAATGTCTTGTTAATTTGGTCTAGCTTGAGTGTTTGAGAGGAAGAATTATTATCCTTCCCACCTAGGTCTACATCTCACTAGTGACGCATTCTCTCTTTATGCACTGATTATGGTTGAGGCTCTTTGTGAGCCATGATGAATATCTCAGCTTAGCTATGAGTTGGAGCATGGGGTGTGTTGTTACATGTAAAAAATAAAAGAAAAAAATAAGCTTATAGATTGTCTTTTGCCATTAGGAAAATGATACACCACTACTTTTCTTTTTCCAACAGTTGGAAAACATTAGAAATACAACTTTGTTGATCAAATATTGGGGATATCCTTTAGAGACAGACAAAAACATCATGGTCTATAGTAGAAAAAATATTTTTTGATGCCTCACTCATATTCACAACATATACTTTGGTTTGCCAACATAACAAGAAGATGCTTCAAACCTTAAGCATGCTAGTGGCACACATTATCATGGAGTAGTTTCACTGAGGTGAACATGTGCATGATGATGACCACCAAATATAACATAAGATATTGATATACATTAGACAGTGAGTTACACTAATTTGTAATTTATGGTTGAAACCAAGTTTGCTAAACATAGCTCTAGGATGGGTCATATAAATTGCATATACACATGCATCAAGACCTCCCACCTTTTCAACATACATTGTTGCAAAGTTCGATACATACTTTGGTCCACTGTGGGACCAAAAGAAGCTAAGCAATGTACCAACTCCACCCATAAAGTGGGGAAGAAAAAAAAATCCCACTCAACTTGGAATGGGCATTAACTATACATAAATCCCAAGGTCTAACACTAAAGAAGGCAACGATTTTGACATCAACAACCATGGACGTCGAGCTTTAACCTTCATAGTGATCTCACACATCACCACATTAGAAGGGTTGAAGTTATCACCCACATTCTCCTTCAAATGATATGCAAAAATGGAAGCTTGTGCATACACCTTGACATGGAAGAAAGAGGAATTGCATCTACATGCTCTATCACTTTGACACATTGTAACTCTTCTCAAAAGTTCTAACTACTATTAGAGTTTTTTCATAAGCTCTTCTCCTCTTGTTTGACGTCATGTATCAAAATTGTTTTCACCATAGATCTTTGCACGACTAGATATGTTGGACACTAAATATCGAGATGGAATTATTCTCTTTGAATGTAATATACATTGTCTCCATATTTGTCTTCATATATTGCAACTCATTGTTTGATTATTGTTTTAGAACCTCTCCTTGATTCCAAAAATTGTGTTGACCATCAAAACATGTCACATGCATTATTGTGTAATACTTATAAATTAAATTATTTAATAGTTGATGTCATTCTACGTTTCTCTTTTCTCATTCAAGGGGAATGCTAGTTTTAATGTTTTCTTATAATCTGCTCGCCCTAGAAAGTATGTATTCTAAGCCCATCCCTTTGAAGAGGAAATGCAGTGTTTTTGTAATTGACATATGAAATACATATTTTACGTTCTTGAATAGCATATAACTCATGTTTGACTAAATTGCAATGATAAGGGAGAAATACTTTGTCAAAGTCACCTTATACTTGTACCTAACTCTGTTAAATACATGCATTTGGAGAATAATTTTGGTTGGTGAACTAACACACCACCATCTTCTTCTTGATTCTTCACCATGGGATCATGATCACGTTGGAAAAACATGATCTTACATTCTGTTAGTTAATGCCAATATAATCAATGACAACTCCTAAGCTCACTTCTGGAGCAATTGTCGTCAAGTGAGTATTTTTAGATTAAAAGTCATCCTTGTTCAATCTCCAATATGAAATATTAATTTTAATTTAATTTTAATTTAATTTTAATTTAATTTTAATTTATCTTTATACATGAGAGAAGAGAAGAGGTGATTGTTAAGTAGTAGAAATTATTTCAAGATGCCAAACATGACATGTTTCAATGTTTATTATTTGTTGTTTATTCATACGTATGCACCCATACAATATAGTTTATAGAGTAAGAGGGGGGAATCAAACACCTCAAGCAACCGCTCACACAAACAAATCAATGATCATTACACTAGTGTATTACATGGTTAAAACCCTCAAAGAGGGAAATAGTCCATGGCCCCAATGAATGTGGCCACTTGAGACAATATATCAATACAAATGGAAATATTTCTAATGAGTTTCCCATAATCGATCATCAACAAATGACCCTCCATGGTCTTTAAATAGATATCATAGACCAATCGGGTGCTAAGTGATAGATCAATATAGTTGTTATTATCAAGGAGAATATGAATCATTGGATCACCTTATGTCTAGAACATATCATGACCATATGATTGGATGACTACAAATGCATACTAATGCATACTAAAGAAACAGAAATTACCTAAATACACACTAGACCAAGACAACCTTAACTAGATCCTAAGTGTCTAAATATCCTAACATCCCTCTTAAGAACAACTTGAGATATGATTGAACTTTGTGAAAAATGTCTGCAACTTGATTCTTTATCGGACAAAAGAACACTTCAAGAACGTGAACTTGAATAAGCTTTACAATGAAGTGCATGTGTATCTCAATGTGTTTGTTGCGTTGATGTTGACTTGGATATTTGGAAAACTTGATGGCACTTTGATTGTAACACTAGAGTGTGGTTAGATGGTGTTGCTAGAATCTAAACTCTAAAAGGATTTGTCGAAGCTACAAGGCATATTGACTTGCATTAAATGCTACTTGATACTCTACTTCTATTGAAGAAAGAGCAAGATCTCGTTGCTTCTTACAAGCCCAAGTGACAAGTTCATAACCAAGACTAAAAGCATAACCTACAGTAGACTTCTAATCATCAGGGTAATTAGTCTAATCAAAACCAATGAAATCAACCAACAATGGACACCCTTGAACTATGATGTATTCCAAACTAAATTGTACCCCAGATATACCAAAGTATCATTTTTACTACTTTCCAATGGCTCTCATGGGGTGTTTTCATACATTGGGCAATAATACCAACATAAAATAAAATATCAGGATGGATATGAGTCAAATACAAAAGGCTTCCAACTAATTGATGGTCCAAAGTGGCATCTACTTTGAGTGTAGTACATGTGGAAACAAGTTTGACTCCATACAAGAAGGGAGATGGGGCCAGTTTACAATCTTCCATGTGAAAGCAACAAAGAAAGTGGCATGCATACTTAGGATGGGAAATGCAATTCCTTCCCTGGTTTGCAATGCTTGGAGGCTAAGGAAATGATGCAAATATCTTAATTCTATCATTTCAAATCTTTTCTTAAGACTGGATTTCACATGGTTCAAAAGTTTGGTGTCACTACTAGTGAAAAATTGGTCAACGGCATGAAGAACAAGTATTATGAGATGGTTACCTACTTTCTTGGTATAGAAATTAGGGCCAGAATGATATCTAGAAAATTCGACGTCGAGAAGAAAGATATCCATTTTAGCATACCAAGCTTGAGGAGCTTTCTTAAGACCATGGAAATATTTCTTAAGGATATATATGAGTCAAATACAAAAGGCTACCAACTAATTGATGGTGCAAAGTGGCATCTACTTTGAGTGTAGTACATGTGGAAACAAGTTTGACTCCATACAGGAAGGGCGATGTGGTCGGTTTACAATCTTCCATGTGAAAGCAACGAAGAAAGTGACATGCATACTTAGGCTGGAAATGAAATTCCTTCCCTAGTTTGCAATGCTTGGAGGCTAAGGAAATGATGCAAATATCTTAATTCTATCATTTCGAATCTTTTCTTAAGGTTGGATTTCACATGGTTCAAAAGTTTGGTGTCAGTATTAGTGAGAAATAGGTCATTGACATGAAAAACAAGTATTATGATATGGTTACCTACTTTCTTGGTATAGAAATTAGGGTCAGAATGATATCTAGAAAATTTGACATCAAGAAGAAAGTTATCCATTTTAGTATACAAAGCTTGAGAAGCTTGCTTAAGGCAATGGAGATATTTCTTAAGGTGACAAACAAGGCTAGAATCATTTTGAACATAGCAAAGAGGTTGTTCCATGTAAATTTTTTCTTGCAAATCCCCATGCAAGAAGACATATTTAACATCTGTGTGATGGGACTTCCATTTATGTGAGATGGCAAGGGCTAGAACAAGGCAGATGTAATTCATTTTAGCTATAGGAGAAAATGTGTCATTATAGTCAATCATTTCACTGAGCCCCATGCCTTTCAACACTTCCATCTAATGCATACTTATACACCCATTTACATTTGACACTTTTTTGTTTTCCCTTTCGAAAGACGTACAAGATCATAGGTGTCGTTCACCATTAAGGAACAATATTTTTCATTCATGGTTGTGTCCCAATTTGGATGGCCATAAGCTTCTACATATGTTTAAGGAACATGAGTCTCTAAAACTTGAGTCGAAATATATGAGGTTTGTTGGAACTGTGAATGTGTATGATGTTGATTTGTAGGATCACTAGCAAGATCAGTAGCTACATCTCATGTTGTATGGACCCATCTAGGAAGCAGTGGTGTTGGTGCAGGTTCATGTTCAATGGACCCAATTGGAGGAAGATGAGAAAGCGGAGGTGGATTTTCATCCTCGTTATCATCATCTAAAGAGGAAACCATAATAGGATATCTAACAAAAAAAATCATAATAGAAGATGGCACATATGTCGAAGATGGCCTATAGGATGAAGATGGCATAAATGTCGAATTAGGCTCGCGGGTTGAGAAAACTTCATCAGAATTATCATCTCTCCTAATAATAATTTCATTGGGATGGGGTTGAAGAAGTCCATAAACTTTTACATCTTCAAAATATCCAACAAAAATGGACTTCTCACTTTTAGGTTGTAATGTTTTCCTTTTCTCATCAAGAATGTGTGCCCACTACCAAACATGTGGAAGTGGCTTACATCTCGTTTAATTTTACTCCATGCTTCTTTCAATGTTATGTTTTTAAAGACTTAGTTGGGGTGCAATTAACTATGTAATTGTCACAATTAATAGCTTTCATCCAAAAATACGGTGTTATCCCTTAGATTGGATCATACAATTCATTTTCTTTAATGTGCAATTATTTTTCTTGGCAACACCATTTTGCTATGGTGTACATCAAACAATATGTTGCATCAGAATGCCTTGTGTAGTGCAATAAGTTGTAAATTTGTTGTTAAGATATTCACCTCCATTGTCTATTCTTAACTTATGTAATTGATGTCTAGATTATTTTTCTACAAGGGCCTTGTAGGCCAAAAACATATCAAAAACTTCACTCTTGAGTTTTAAGAAATAAATTCAAGTGTGTATGAAGAAGTTGTTGATTAAACTTGTGAACTACTTGAAACCATAGAAAGAAGGAGAAGGAAGCAGATCACGCAATTCACTATGAGAAAGTTGCAAAGGGGTCTAGGCATTCCAAGAGGCATGCTTGTCAAAATTCTCCAAACAATGTTTGTTGAGAGCACAACCGACACAAACACCACTCTACAAGAAACGAGAGGAAGAATAGTCACCATATTCTGATTACATAGATGTTGCAATGAACAATATTTTAGATGACCAAATCGCTCATGCTGAAGTTTGCTCAAGTTCCATCAATAATTCCAGTTGCTAAGACATGCTTTGGATCTTTTAAATCTTGTCAAAATTTCAACCCTGGGAAAATTACTTCCTTATGTTTTCAAGCAAAAATTACTTGTTGAATTTTAAACAGAAAGTTCAAACCATAGAATAATTACACATTGACTAGAAATTAAACAATGAAAGTACACACAAAATTTATGCCCTTCAAATATCAACTTTTCATCAAAATTACTCAAAGCTCACAAGGGATCTTGAATTGGGAAAAAAATCCATGGAGAAAAGAGTACAAAACTACAACAAAACCTTATTGTTATGGTGCATTGTACGACTTGTATGGTCTTGCAACTTGGCCATGTATGGTTGGGTGAAAAACCCTCTTGCACCTTGTCTTCTGGAACAACCTGATCTTCTTCTGCTAAATCAACACCTTGTTGGGTCAATCTCTTTTGTTGCAAACGGTTTCCTCTTTCATCCTTTGAACTTGCACACTGAGTGAAAATCCTTTAGCACTCTCTACGTGTCTCACTTGTGTTTCTCTAACACTATTTTCTATGTCTACTCTTTTCACTTTGTCTTTATTTTATAACTTTAAGTTGATTACCAAGTCTCCATAACCCTAATATATCAATGGGATTGAAGGTTGAGATTAAATCCCAATCGACGGTGGAGATTATATCTAAAATCACTAGTATAAAAACTTTACATTTTATTAGACATTAATCAACTCAAATTAAAATTCTATTCACTTTAATAATTATCTTTGATTAAAGTGAATTACAAAGATAAGAAATGTCCTTTTTGGATGACTTCCACATTTTTTACACTAGACTTATGCGGAAGTTCCTATCCGATGCTACAAATATCAACACGCCCTCTTATTGAGGAAGGAACTTCTTGAAGAGTCGCCTGAAACAGACTTTCCCTTCGATCTTGGTACTATGTCCCACACATCATCCTTCACCATGGCATTCCTCCAAACCTACTGGTTTGTTGCTTCGTCAAAATTGGAAGCCTTGGAATCAATGATGCAACTCAATAACACCATATAGTTCAAAAAAATCTTCGGAGACCTCCTCTCCCTTAATGTACTCCTACGAACCTCAACATCCTCCTTAATATCCCTAAATGTCTACATGAACCATCAAGGTCTCCTAACATAACTAGAAGGGGATGATATCTCCTCTTCCTCACCTAAAGGTTGACTTCATGTATTGGAAGTTGTTGATGATCTAGAATCAACCTTTGGAGCTTCTTGCTCCTCATTGTTTGTCACTGGTAGGGTCTCATGTCACTTCCTGGATGCAAGGTCCTCCTCGAAATTCACATCTCATCTCACTAGATTCCTCCACTGTGTTGGAATGAAAATCATGTAAGCCTCTAAAGTCTCGATGTATCCCACAAATACACCCTTCATGTTGGAGGGATCCATCTTGGTCTCTTCGCTTTTGGTACATATATATATGTTGGGTAACCAAAGATGTGTAAGTGGTTAACCTCTAGCTTGACACTAGTGAATGTCCTCTCTGGTGTCTTGTCCTCCAAGATTTTATGAGGAATCTTATTCTGGATGGATAATGTCATATTGCATGCCTTTACCCAAAGGAATGTGGGAAAATATTGATCATGGATCATTGCCTTATTAGCCCCTATGATTGTCTAATTCTTACTCTTTGCTACCCTATTTTGTTGTGGGTTGTAAGATATTATCAACTCCCTCTTAATTCTTGCCTCCTTGTATAAATCCTTAAAGTCATTAGAGATATGCCCACCCCCATTGTTTGACCTCAAGACATTGATCTTTTTCCCTGTCTAGTTTTCCACAAGTGTCTTGAATTCTTGAAATCGGCTGAAGACCTCATCCTTGGTCTTCATGAAGTAGTTCCATGTCTTCCTAGAGAAATCATCAATAAAATGCATGTAATGCATGCTTCCTTGTATTGATTCTATTGACATCGGACCACACACATCCGAGTGTATCAAATCCAAAATCTCATTGGACTTGGACTCATTGTGTGGGAAAGCAGCCTTGGAATGCTTACCAAGCATGCACCCTTTGCACACCCCCTGCAACTCAATACTAAAATATGGAAGACCATTGACAATCTCCCTCAGAATCAACAATGCTTTGTAATGTAGGTGACCCATCCTCTTGTGCCACAACTCACACAGGTTGTCACTGCTATGAACCAAGGCTTGAACACGCTCACCTCGTAACATGTACAAATTTCCCTCTCTAACCCTAATTACCCAAGTTGTGTCAGGGCTAGATCCTTCTGACCTAATGAGTGCTTTCTCTTTTTGGAACTCCATAACAAAAACCTTATCTTCCATGACTAAGATTGAAAGCATGTTCTTCTTGAGCCCTAGAACATATGTAATGTCCCCATTTTTGGATTCCTCTGCTTCGCTTCGCAGTCAGAGGCAACCTTGTGAGTTTATGTCAACCTGGCCAGAGGAGTAAAATGAGGTTAAAAGTGAACTCGGGCAATTTAGAGGAGTTATATGGGGCCCATGCTAGTCCATTCACCATCTTTCATCATCAGGATCATTTATGCTAGTCTGCTCTTAGTTCTGAGGCATTTCGACTTTCTATAATTTTGGTTTATTATTGAGCATACCTTAATTAATTACACTGAAGGTACTATTTGGATCATATGATATGAGGAGTTACCTTTGTGTAATAGCTCGTTGGAACAAAGACGAAAAGATATAAAGGTTGGGATGATGAGAAAGGGATTTTCAATGTCCAAGAATGTCTTAAAATCCAATTAAGCACTCTCTGGCATTAAAAAGGGGAATTAATTAATTATTTAATGTCATGGGAGCAAAAAAGTAACTTATCAAAAGTGGCATTGAGTAATTAATCAAAAAGGGGTGTTTTAAGTGACTTAAAGTTTATAAAGTCACTTTACTTAATTAAAAGGGTAAAAGGGTCAGAAAAGGTTCAACAAGAGAATAAAAGGAGAATAAGGGGTGCCCTCTCTCCATAGATGATTTTAGGGGCGAAAATTCACTCATGGGCGAAATTTAGGGGCTTCCAATTTTTTATTGGGCGAATTTTTTGTATTAAAGTTATCTTTTAAAACTTATATCATTAGCCCGTAATTTATTTTAGGGGAAAAATCGTGTACAGGGTTAGCCCTTGTTTTTAGGAGAGATAGAGGAAAAAAAATTATATTTCGCCCTGCAATTTGGAGGGACAAGCTTCCATTAGCCAAATTTTTAGAAGTATGGGAATTTTTTATAGCTTCTTCGCCCTGCCATTTGGTAAAATCGGGGTTTATGGTTTAATTCGCCCAAATTTTGTGGTATGGGCACTGGGTAGCTACATTTTGGCCCTCGCACCTGGTATAAATTGTATGGGATCTGCCCAGTGCCCAAGTTTAAAATCATAGCTTTGTTACTTGTCTGGTTCATTCGTGAGAACTACAGAGTTCACTATCTAGTGACCATCCCGAAAATATCTAATTCCCCAAGGCCTGGTTTACATATATTGAATTTTCGTGCTTATTTCCCCTCGACGGAACGGAAAAAGGGGCAAGAGATGCTAGTGGTGGAGCCGCCTGTTCAGAGCAGAAGAAACTAGAATTTGTTACAGTTATTAGCCTGGTGGAGCCACCTGTTCAGAGCAGAAAAAACTCGGATGGTGCCGCGCGAGGCTTTGGCGGTGAATAATTACTAGGGTTTCCAAACGACTTGATAGGTATTTACTATTTACCTGGTCCTTCGTCTTTAAATTCCTTAAAGATATTATTACCCATCCAAGATATCAAACTTTTCAAGCATGTTTAGTGGAATTATGACATTGTCAAAACATTTCAAACTTGTGTTGTTGTTGACTATCATGTTCTCTTTCTTTTTCCTTCACATTGGAAAGGTGTTGTGTTTGGAGACAAATGGATGATTCCATAGGCAAGCCATTTTCCGTGAGCAGCACACTTCACTCCATTTGAAAGTTTGTGTTTTAGATTAGATTTGGCTATCCACTTGTTGTCAAGATTCCCATTTTTAAAAAATATGTAGAGAGTCTTCAAGTCATCACTAAAGCAGATATGCTATCCCTCCTTGCCTATGCGTGGGGTGTTTGTCTGTCCTCTCTTTTCCCCTTGGGTGTAGTGATCTTCATGTACATGTATCAGATATCTTGATTCTTAATATAATATAAGCAGTATTGTCAAAAAAACAAAAAATTGTTGCACATAGTTTGTGTCACAAACTATGTAGTATGTACATAACCCTCATTGGGTAAATGCATTCCTTAGTACTTGCAACCTCCTCTTTTCTAAAAAACCATTGTTTCCAATCCCACATCTTAATTATCTCAATTCGTATGGTTTTCCTTGAAAGACATTGCTTGTGACATGTATTTTTGTATTCTTTAAGAGGCTAGAAATAGGAAAATAACTATCACAATTACCATGGTACCCAGGCTAGCCAACACAACAAGTTGTATCATGCCAAAGAGAATGAGAAAAATTCACTGGACCTTTGAATTGGCATTGCCTGAAGGTTTCAGAGCACTTCCAACCAGATGAGTCACTGCATCTCAGAGAGCACTCTGTGTTGTAGCAAACACGGTCCAACAGCAATGATTGATCCCCATCATTTGTTAGATATTTGGAAAGCCTCCAATCATACCACCCATTGCTCATGGCTAGGCATCCAATGTGACCATATAGGCCAAGTAATGGCTCTAGATCTCTCCTCCAGGAATATCCAAATATGTATCTAAACTCTTCTCTCCAATTCTGGAAAGTGATATACTATTTATGTGGGCAAGTTACATTTGTTGTAGGCTATCACAAGCCTCTCAAGGAGATGTAGATTCAACTGGGATAAATCATGCCTACATATTTTGTCTGCAAGAGTCTTATTTTGTTCTATCACTTTTTCCATTTGCATAAGAATGCAATACTGAAGTGTAGGCTGCATCACTAGGTTTATAACACCAACTCTACATCTCTAAGAGAACATTCTCTCCCTCTATCCAAAGCCCTCCACACATGTTCCTGATAGAGTATGTTACTAAATCTAGATTCAAACCATTTTCCTTGATGGGTGTTAAGATATCATGCATTCTTGCAGCTTGGTGCAACCTCCTTAAGATATCATGCTTTTTTGTAGCATGGTACAAACTCCCATGATTGGAAATGATAGCATTGAAAGTATCCAAATCTGTATCTAAACTCTTCTCTCCAATTCTGGAAAGTGATATACTATTCATGTGGGCAAGTTACATTTKTTGTAGACTATCACAAGTCTCTCAAGGAGATGTAGATTCAAMTGGGATAAATCATGCCTRCATGTTTTGTCTGCAAGAGTCTTATTTTGTTCTATCACTTTCTCCATTTGCATAAGAATGCAATACTCRAGTGTAGGCTGCATCACTAGGTTTACAACACCAACTCTACATCTCTAAGAGAACAAAATTTTTGGTAAGCTTCAAAGCCCCTACATGTGAGGCCTTGAAAATGAATTTGTTTTCTGAAGTAGTTCAGGGCATGGATGGGACCTTGCAGGAATTTTTCTATCTTTCCAAATATACATTATAAGAGTGCAGACTCGCCTGAGGCGAACGTCCCTATAATAGCCATGGAAGATGGAAGTTTCACATGTAAATTTATGTTATTAAAAATCAACTCTTCATCTTCAGGAGACCAATTGAATATTCAATCTTTAATTGTCAAAGCATATACACCTCCCTTGGAAAGCTTCTCAACAGCTGTTGTGAGTAATTTATCTCAGAGGATCTCGGAGAGCACGCCCTGTTGTAGCAAACACGGTCCAGCAATAATGATTGATCCTCATCATCTGTTATATAGTTGGAAAGCCTCCGATCATACCACCCATTGCTCATGGACAGGCGTCCAATGTGACCATATAGGATGGAAAAACATGTTCAAATCATCCCTCACATCATAGATCTTTCCAAATTCAAACAAGTACATCAAGCATGACTTCTTCAGTCGACTAAGCTGGTAAAGCCAGACCTCTTGCAGCCTTTCAAGAACATTTTTAGAATCTATATCCTCCAAAAGGATTTCTTCACAAGATTCTTTCAAGTCCCCAATGTCATATTTATCAGCAGCTCTTAGTAAATCTATCCTGTGGTTCCAAAAGTCCTCATGTTTGATACCTCCATAGATGTAGCTTAGAAGAGCCATGCAAGCTTCCACGGATATGTCTTCAATATTAATTATCGATGATTCTTTCTCTTTGAGATCATGCAAGAACATACTCTCAAAAACAGGGGATCGTGCTGCTAAAACA
>JASDQU010010231.1:94058-108239 GCA_032191745.1 Picea mariana
ATGTGGTGAAAGGCATCGTGAAGTCCATTTGTAGATTGAAACACATTTTTTAATTGGGGCCTATGCAATTGTTTAATTGGCCTATGCAAAATGCTCTTTGTCAATGTTGGTTAACTTTATTGTAGCAGACATGGTGAAATGTTATGTGAAGTCCATTTGTAGATTGAAACACGTGTTGTTTAATTGGCCCATGTAGAAGATGTGGTGAAATGTTGTGATAAGTCCATTTGTAGATGGAAACATCTTTTGTTTAATTGGCCTATGAAAACTATTATTTGTCGAACTATAACAGATGTACTAAAATGTTGGTTGACTTTATTGTAGTGGATGTAGTGAATGTTGATGTTGGGTGAAATGTTGGTTGACTTTTGTAGTAGATGTAGTGAATGTTGATGTTGGTTGACTTTATTGTAGCAGATGTAGTGAATGTTGACAATGTTGTGAACTCCATTTGTAGATTGAAACACATTTTGCAATTGGCCTATACAAAATGCTCTTTGTCAATTTTGGTCGACTTTACTGTAGTAGATGTGGTGAAATGTTGTGTGAAGTCCATTTGTTTACCCAACACCACTCGCCAATATTTTACAAGATTTTATAATTCAGTGAAAGATTCACCAATATTTTACAAGATTTTATAATTCAGTTAAATATTCGCCAATATTTTACAAGATTATATAATTGACTAAAATATTCACCAAAAAATTATATATACATTTTATATTATTGATAAACTAGCCTTCAATTTTTCCTATGTATCATGGGGATTCGCCCATTTATTATACATATAAATTTAGGGGGGGTTCTTAAAATCACCCTTGCCTCTCTCATTATGCAATATGTTATTTTCTAAAAACGAATTTGAGAGATCTCTTGTGGCTTTGGCTCTTGGGACAAAAAACCCTAGAGAGAAAAAGATTGGTTTCGGTGGTGAGACCATCCACCCTAGCTAGTCACGGGGAAGAGATCATTTAGATTTCTTCAGTGTGCTTCATTGGTGACGAATTTTATCTTTGGTGATTGAGTTTTTCTTATTGTGGCTGAGTTTTTTCTTCACAACAGAGTATTTCTCATTTGTGGTCGAGTTGGCTTGTGGGACAGATGAGTTTCTTGGTTGGGTCGAGTCGATGGTCAAAGGGGGTGATTTCTTTATGTGTTGTGCGAGATTATGAGAAGAGAGGTCGAGACCTTGCTGTAAGGAGGTCATATTTTTATGCTAGCTAAAATTTATCTATGTTGGGACGGATTTACTTGCCTTGAGGTAGATTTCTATCATCTAGGGGCAAATTTTATCAATTGATGGTTGATTTATGGTGTGTAAAGGCATAATCTTCATCATAGGGGTTTGAATCTTATTGTTGGGCCATTTTCACTTATTGTTGGGTCATTTTCATTTGTTGGAAAATGTATAACTCACTAGCTGGGTCGCATTCTATATTTGGTGGCTAAGTTTAATGTGTGAGAGATCGAGTTATCTCTATGGGTCAAGTTCTTCCAAGACTAGGTGTTGTTTATCTCTCATCCCACAGTTGTAATAAATTGTTGCTACATGCATGTTCTATATTCTATGTGATTGTTATACATTTTATTTAGTTACATGCAGCTAATATTCAACATATAAGCATTCATGTCTCTGACGACAGCCTAGGAAAGTCCATTCTAGCGTTTCAACCATCCACAACACATAATACCCATTGCCATTACAGATATAGGTCGCTACTGTACAAGAGGTCAGCATTTTAATGGAATAACATTTGTGGTGTGTTATCTATGTTTGCAAAGTTGTATTGAATATTTTGTTGTTATGATCTATTTGGATTATTCATTTATCTTTGGCAAATTTATGTATGTATGAGCTCTCTTATCCATCAAAGAGACATAGTAAAATACAAACCACAGAAATATTCATCATATAGCAACAACATTAGAAGATCACAGTGGGTCAGGTATTTTGATATAGTGTTATTAAAAGTCCACACACATTCACAGACATATAGCAACAGAAAAGAGGAAGTGACAGTGAGGGTTTTGAAGGGTTAGTCAAGTTGTTTGACAAAAACAATTGAACAAAATCACTAAGCCTTACAATAGTCCTTAAAAAAATTATATTAGTTTTCCTAAGTGGGACATTACAGTGGTGTCATAGCCTCATCCTACCATCTTGAGGGGGGTTTTGGTTTCATGAGGCAAGGAGATGGGGAATATATCACTTATAAAAGTAGAAGACAACACGAGGAATATTTGTAATATTCTTGCACAGGGGTGACAATAGTTGATGCAAGCTATGGCAAGCCATCAAAACAATGCATGGAATAATGGAGCTAGTGGTTCAAAGAGGCAGCAAACAAGACAACAAGAGAAAGATGAGGAGTTTACAGAATGTTTGAGGGAATATATGGTGTTTTCCTTGTCTTCAATGAACTTAAGAGCAAGGTCCTTATCACTAATCCTCAATTACACATCATTAAAGAAGCACTAGAGTAGATGAAGTTTGATTACTTGGAGTTGTTCATGCATAGGGACCTTTCTCTTAAGTTCATTAAAGACAAGAAAAGGGAGGTTGAGGAGCTTTGTTACCAGCTGAGTTTGGCACACTCCACATCTTTGACAGCAGCAGAGACCCTATCATCCTCGGTAGCCATGACATAGGGGGATATGAGTGGCACTCATGATTTGAGGGAGGAGCCTCTTGTGACGATTCCGCATGAAGAGAATTCAGAGTTGTAGGTGTTTGAGGAGAGGTTTGACACAAGGGGTTTTGACCATGCACCTATTTTTCTTTATGGGGATCATGAGTCGCTTCTATTGGAGAGTCTGCTAAAGGCTCAAGGCTCAACTACAGAGGAGATAGTTTAGCACATTCCTTTTAGACCAGACCGCAAGGAAGTATATGCATCCATGTATTGGGTGGAGAGGTATATAACAGACATGGGCACTCTTTGGGATATAGGTTTAGGTGACATTAGTAGAGTGATGGATACAATAATGCCTACAGGGTACAAGATGGAATAAGATGATCCAGTGATCAACAATAGTGTACAAGGGTATTCATTGGCACACAGTAGTGTACAGTGGAGTTGTGGGGTGTTTCCACTAAGGAGACTGTCACATACCCAGCCACCCATAGCCTAGCCACGCTACCTCAAAAACTCATTTCAAAACTGATTTCGAATTCTGATAATAATTAATTTGAAAATAAGCATGAAAGACTCACGTGCATGAATCAAGATCCATGCTACAACATAAAAGAAACAAACAGTGTGTCATTCACCACAAGTAACCAACAAGCATGCACATGGAAATACATCTCATAGATAATTAAATACATAGTGGAATATACATTATACATAAAACACGGAGAGCACTTATCTTTGTAAGTAAACATTCACCAATTGGTTGCAAACCAAGGACGTTCCTCCTAATCGTAGACATTGTTGTTCATTTACTCTCAACAGCAGGTCACCCCCAATCCAGGGCTATGAATCTACAAGGATGGGTCCTAGGATTAATCTAAAAAACACAACAGTTGGCTAACTAGATCTCGGGTTTCCCAACCACACAACAAATCCTAATTTCTAGCTCTATTTCCCCTTCAGCCTGCACAACCCAAAGAAATGAACACCTTTCTATGCCATGCAATCCCTCGGGTTGTTTTGTTTCTCTCCAGGGCTCTAATGCTATTGGTCAGGAAATCTCCCTACTAGAAACTCCAAGGATTCTCAATTGTGGACAGTTCTTTCCAAACTGCCATCAATCTCATGCACTAAGACATTCATTCCCTCCTGGAATGATCAATAAATTATTACAGCCATCTAGCAATGGCTCTCCTCTTCCAACCATTTGTTTCCTTGCTCAGACCAAAAGCACACGAATTAGCAAGGATGAGGAACCAAAAAATGAAAGAGTGAGAAGGTTGTAAGATTGAATGGGAAGAACAAGTGAACCCCCAAAACAACCCATAAGGAATGTTTATATAATTATAAGAAAACAAGCACCACATGGCCTTCCTCCCAAGAAGCTCATGTAACCACTTTTCCCAATTAAAACCAATATGGGTAAATAAAATATAATAAAAAGACTCGGCCCCTTAAACCCCCTCTCTCGTGGAATCATAACCCTCTATCTCTTGTCCTTATCTGTCTTGCAACCAACATTGTATTTTTTTATTAATGTATATAGAAGTATTACATTTCCTAGGCACTCCGACCACTTTTCAACTTTACCGGCTCACCATCCTAATGTCACATTTACATAATACATTATGGTTCATAGGGATTAGAATTGGGGTGTTACATCCCCATCCTCTTATTTTTGCATTGTCCTCAGTGCACAACACCATACCGGTGTTCTTAATATTACAAAGCTAGGCTCTTTGGCCTTTAATCTACACAGGAAATCCATCCAATTACTTATATACATAGGCATTCTGGCCTAAAATAAAACATACATACATAGGCATTCCAACCCAAAACATATATACTGATCTCCATAATTTATATTTCTGGCAATAGTTCAAACCAACAAGATCTCCTTCCCTATCATCTTGCACAACCCAAATAAATGAACCCCTTTCTCTGCCATGCAGTCCCTCAAGATGTTCCACTTCTCTCCAGGGTTCTAGTGCACTCGACCATCAAGTTTCAGAGTTGCGGCTCCAAGAACTCCCGCTACAACAAGTCCATTGGACTTTCTTCATTCTATGCCTTCATAATTGAGCTTGATTTCCTTATAGTTCTCTTTTTCCCAAGCTTCCATCTCCCATACCAAACATCTCATCTGTATTATACACATACATTCATCATGAGATATCATTATAACAATTTTCAATCATAAATGTCAAATCTGTTTTATACAAGAAAATAAAATTTTCCAAACATGAGCTTCCTGCTCATAATTCATCTGCCTCTTGCAGTTGCAGGCATCAATAATTATTATGGCTTACAACAATGTCATACCCAATACCATTATTCCTGCAATTTTCTCAACTTTCAATCAGCCAAACCAATTGTTAGCATATCACAACAATTTTTTATTTCTCAAATTTGTTTATGTATAGGAAATAAAATTCCCAAGCATGAGAATTTTGCTCATAATGCTTGGCTTTTGTAGCAACAAGAATTCGTCTTATGTATGGGCTTACATCCCTGCCACATCCAAGACCATTGTCCCTACAATTTCCTCAACCTTTCATTGAACCACACAAACTATTAGCATAACATAACAATTTGTAACTATTAATTTCTAAATTCTATTTTATACCGGACAAAAAAATTTCTAAGCATGAATTTTATGCTCATAATATTTGGCTATTGCAGTGCTAGGCGTTGGTCTTATTTATGGGTTTATATCCCTGCCATATCCAAGACCATTCTACCTGTAATTTCCTCAATTTACACTCAACCAAACAAACTGCCAGTATCTCATGTACAAGATATATATATATATATATATATATATATATATATATATATATTCATGGCAACAATTCAAAAAAAAATCACAAAGTGATCTCAAAATTGTTCACAACTACAATTCAATTACTTCCATTAATCCAACTATCAATTGGAATGAACCCATCATTCTCTACACATGTATTATCGGCCAATATTTCATTTCTTCTATCTGTCAATATTTTCATCACTATGTTCTCTTGAGAGAGTTTTTCCATAATTTATCATTATGTAACTACTTTAACCTGCAACTTTTCTTATTGCAATATCTAACAACTCATGAAGTGTTTTCAACTTCATGAGTTAGCAATACTCACATCATTTTAGCTATTAGCATAATCATTTCTATGTTATAATATATATATATATGCATTCACTAAAATGCATTCAATAATTCCTATAATACCACTTGTAACATTTTCATCAACTCCAAAAAGTGATCTCAACATTGTAACAAATAACAATTCAATCACCTTTAGCTAGAATTCATATTAAATATAATGCAACTATCCATCATTATGTATTTTCAACACCACGGGATTTTCATAATGCAACAATTAATTACTAAATAAAATAACAATAGATGTGCCAATAGCGATGGCCACATTTACACAATGCATCCCTGCATTGACTACATAATACCACATAACTATGTCATGCATTCACCAAGGTGAGTTGGAAGGTCTGGCCAACGCCTCAACACATCATCCACAAACTTCCTATTGCTTTCTTGACTATTTGGATACCTTCCTTTTCAACCCAAACACAACACCAAGAATATAATCCTTAAGTGTTTTTCAATGTCGGCAAAGAGGTTGCAGTTCAAACATCAGCTATACAGTATATACCATTGAGCACTCACATAGTGATAGAGCCCTTCCATATCCAACCATCTCATGGTCTCACGCATGACTAAATCTATGGATACTTATCAAGAGTATGTCTTTTGACTTGACCTGGTTATGATCTCATAACCAATCATAACAAAATATGCAACTAAATTTTATCCAAATGCATTTTAGCATCAACAACATTTATATACTCTAGGCCTTTGGCCATTACATATCAATTTAAATATTGAAAAATTAACTGAGAGAATTCTTACCTCAATTCCCTTCAACATATATGCATCAAAAGAAACTAAATGCATACCTACATGGTTGTTATCATCCTACTTGTTGCTATTTAATCAACTGGTATTTGTAAAATCTCACAAGATTTCTCTTCCACCCTTTCAATTACCATTCCTACCACCCTCATGGGTCTTCACATAGATGGAAGTCATAAGCAACACCAACAACATCCACATCTTTAACCATGCTATATCATTATTTATGAATACATAATCCATAATCCATAATTAGTCGTACTCAATTTCTATAACATCATTATTGCATGTATATAACAACAAATTATTCTAAGTCCTCAAGCATGCCATATGCATATCCAAGCATGTGCATATGCACAATGCACATCTATATGAACCAAGCATTCAATACCAACATGCCTACTAATGCATATGCATTCTAACTTCAGGGTATGCATCATGTAGTATAGTACATTTATGTTTCAATTCACTTATTTGTTTATTTATTTATTTGTAGTTGGTTGTCCTTAAATTTCTTTGAATCCTTGTTGACTTGTGTGCTTTCACTCTGCTCATCTCCACTATTGTTCCATGGTCAGGACACTTTCCAGCCAAGTTTCACTTGGCCATTATGCAATCCAACCAATGTTGTCTATTTTTAGCAGCATCTCTTATGCAGTCATATCTAAAATTTACCTTTATGAAACATTCCAGAACCTTGGAAAGAATTAGCTCTGAACATTCCATCACTCTACTACCGCAACATTATGGAATCAAATGTTATTACTCCTAGTTTTCCATTAGATTACCTCATTAAAATTTCCATGTGAAACCATACATTTCACACTTAATACCATTCCCAATGGAAGTCTATTTTCATTCAATGACACTTTTCAAGTGAAAGAGCATTTATTATTCTATCTCCAATTTCTCTACATTGGCATCATGCTTCCACTGTGAACTTTGATATCAGAAGTGGATTTATTTCTCTAAGTACCTTTAGACAAGGTATCTGAGCCATAGCTAGAAAATCCATTTCAAGAACTAATGTGCTTGGCACACAAAGATGATCCACACATCACCTCTTGAACTCCTTGTTCTCTTTCACTTCAAGCTTACAACTATCTACACATTTCTACCTTCAAGGCTATGGAGTCTTAATTTTCCTTTCTAAGCCCATTAATGACATTATGCACCTGCTAGATTAATGTATTATGTGAGGATTCTTTCTTTTGTATTTGCAGTTCATTCAAATTTTGTAGTTGTTGACTAATATTTTTGTTCCATTATTCTTGAGTTCTTTATCCATTTTTCATTACTTTCCCTATAGCTCTTTATTTCCTCATCCAACTTCTGTAAGCTCTGTCATGCTTCCATGTCTCTGATATATGATCTTAGTCTTGAATTGATCTAATTAAATCTCTAATGCTACCAAATCCGCAAGCAACCATTTTTGTTAGAATTATACATATTGTAGAAATTTGTCAATTAATGCTACATGTGTTTTTTCAGCTGAGTTTATGAAGAATTAAATCACAATTCTCCAAATTATAATAATTCCAGGTCATTCTCCTATGAATCAGATTTCCAACGACTATACTCTTGCCCCGATCTGATTTCTAAGTTGAAAGTTATGGCTTCCTGAAAAAACCACTTTCACCCCATTTTTGCATTTTCTCCACTGGTGTAATTTTATTGAAATGCAAACTTCAGTCAACTGCAAAAGAAAATATGTCAGCAACTAGAGAAACTTTTATATGAGGAATATATAATAAAAATGACAAGAAATTCATAACAACTTTCATATTTGCAATACTCTAGTAAAAAAACTGCAGCAATCTAGAAATGACCATTTTGCCCTTTTTTACCTCTTTTCCGGACTTTGAATTTTTGACAAAATTGGTTCTCTCAATCTGTGTACTTCTGGAAAATTTTCAATAAACCAAATTTTTTTGTATTTATGAGTTTATAAAATATTTAATAAATAAATAAATTCAGTTTTTTGATCTAGGGTCACTTTTCCTCCTCCGAAAATCTCAAAAATCTAAAAAAAGTGGCCCGGAATAGTGGATTTTGGCCTATCTCAGCATCTCCATTCTGATCTCCTTACGATTTATTCAGTTCCTTCACAAGTTATTTCTGTGTCTTCTTTCTAGACACTCTCAATGAATTTCAGCTTAATCTGGACATCTGCCAATGATCTGAACCCAGATCTTTAAAAACCACTATTTCACAATTTCTAACAAATCCAAGCATAAATGAACAATGACCCTGTCTGGAACTTTTGAAGAGCTCTTCTCTCAAGACAAAACCCATAAGTTTCATCCAAAACTGACTTAATCCGCTCCAGTTATGGCCAAAATAAGAAAATGGCTCTAGACTTAGTTTTTTTTTTGACATTGTGGAGCAGTTTTGTCTACGGAGCAATCTGCACCATTCATCTTAAAATAGGAATATATATGGACCATCTGTCGAAGGTTCCTATTTAGAGTGTTGAAGAATCGAGCTCAAAAGGGACTCTGAAAAGAGGGTATAGAAGAATATTCATTTTCGATACCATCAAAGCTTTTCATTCGGAGTTCAGAAAATTAGGTAAGTTTCATCGCTTCGACCAGAGGGTATCAAAGAATATTCTCTTTCTATACCGTCAAAACTTTTGATTCGAAGTTCATAAAATTAGGTAATCTTCGTTGCTCCAACCAGAGGGTATCGAAGAATATTTCCTTTCGATAACGTCAGAACTTTTCATTTGGAGTGCAAAATATTGGTGAAGTTTCACTACTCCGATAAGGAGGGTATCGAAGAATATTCCCTTTCGATATCGTTGGAACTCTTCTAAACAAGATCTTTCGAAAAATGTTTTCCAAAAGAACATCTTAGGGAGATCTGACGGCTGAGAATGATCCCAAGTGACCTAAAATCTCTCGTTCTTTCAGGCTCCTTTCATCGAACTGAACCTCATGCCCGACTTTGAAGTCCTTCTGACACTTCCTTCCTAAAGGTCTGTCAGGAACGCCTCTCTTAGACCTCTATGATTGAATCTTGATCGTTGATTTTCCAAGTCGAATTAATCTGGGCCGTCAATCCACAAAACTACAGAGTCGTCATGAAACGCATTGACTTCCAAAACCAAATCCAACTCTGCAACTACAAATCAACGCCATAAATCACTTCTTCTAACTACTCTGAAGCACTAAAATTTGAAATATGCTCAGAATTTGGGGATTTCACTTCTGTTCTTCTCCGTTTTTCCCCCAAATTCATCACAGACAAATCTTCAACTACGAATTTTTTTTTTAATTCGCACTAGTTTTGGCCCATACCAGTCCGGTGTTGAACCAAAAGCTCTGATACCAATCTATAATGTACCCAGCCACCCACATGTTGGCCACACTACCTCAAAAACTCATTTCAAAACTGATTTCAAATTCTGATAATAATTAATTTGAAAATATGCATGAAAGACTCACATTCATGAATCAAGATCCATGCTACACCATAAAAGAAACAAACAGTGTGCTATGCACAACAAATAACCAACAAGCATGCACACAGAAATACATCTCATAGATAATTAAATACACAGTAGAATATAGATTATACAAAAAAACACATAGAGCACTTATCTTTGCAAGTAAACATTCACCAACTGGTTGCAGAACAAGGACGTTCCTCCCAACCATAGACATTGTTATTCATTTACTCTCAACAGCAGGTCACCCCCGAGCCAGGGCTATGAATCCACAAGGATGGGTCCTAGGAAAAATCTAAAACACACAACAATTAACTAACTAGCTCTCAAGTTTCCCAACCACACAACAAATCCTAATTTCTAGCTCTCTTTCCCCTTCAGCCTGCACAACCCAAAGAAATGAACACCTTTCTTTACCATGTAGTCCCTTGGGTTGTTCCATTTCTCTCCAGGGCTCTAGTGCTACCGGTCAAGAAATCTCCCTACTATAAACTCTAAGGATTTTCAACTGTGCACAGTTCTTTCCAAACTTCCATCAATCTCATGCACTCGGGCATCCATTGCCTTCTGGAATGATCAGTAAATTATTGCAACCATCTAGTAATGGCTCTCCTCTTCCAACCATTTGTTTCCATGCTCAGACCAAGAGCACACGAATTAGCAAGGATGAGGAACCAAAAAATGAAAGAGTGAGAAGGGTGTACGAGTGAATGGGAAGAACAAGTGAACCCCCAAAAGAGTCAACAAGGGATGTTTATATAATTATCAGAAAACAAGCACCACATGGCCTTCCACCCAAGAATCTCATGTAACCACTTTTCCCAATTAAAACCAATATGCATAAATAAAATATAATAAAAATACTCAGCCCTTAAACCCCCTCTCTCATGGAATCATAGCACCATATCTCTTGTCCTTGTCTGTCTTGCAGCCATCAATGTATTTTTTTATTAATGTCTATAGAAGTATTACATTTCCTAGGCACTCTGGCCCCTTTTCAACTTTAGCGACTCACCAACCTAATGTCACATTTACATAATATATTATAGTTCATAGGGATTAAAACTAGGGTGTTACAGAGACCTCCCAGCGGAGTCCTCGAGCACACCATTGAGTTGAGGTTTTCCGGGATCGGTAAGTGGATGGGTGAGTGATCTAAAAATACCACACAAGTTTTGATACCAACTTGATCTGAAATATCAAACAAACTTTGATATTAATTCAACCCAAAGAATCCTTAGATGCCAATTAGTTCATATGCAGACACTAAACATCTGACCAGATTCGGGAATTCAAATGAAGATCGCTTGACTATATGTGAAATATCATGTGAATGTGTAACGAACCCTTCCATACTCAACATAATGTAAGCGAGTACAATCAGTAGTGCGTATTTTTTTATATACAATCGGTTAAGATAAGTGTAATTACGACAAATACAAAATTGCTTTCCTCTAACGTCCAAGATAATAACATGTCAGAATTCGATTGTAAAAGAAATCGCATTGTACAAATTCAACATAAATCATTAAGCATTTTAAGGTTTGACAAGTAAGGGTCACTTTCAAATAACGATTATGTCAATCTACTTCACTTGACTAGTTATAATATTTTGTAGCTACAATTATTCTTTTCGATGATTTAATTCAATAATACAGATGATCAATCATCGATCATAAGCTTCTATGAATTTAGCAACCCTGCATACACTATGATATTCATAAAATCAAATCCATGTCAAATTAATATTTATTAGAATTTATCATATAATACTTTTGCATATTTCAATGTTAAATAAATCAAGAACTTTCTAAAGTCTCATATTAATTCAAGAAAATTTATCCACTAAACAAAAAAAGTAAGAGGTACTTCTATAAAAGTTAAATACTCTACTTTTTATCAACTAATCAATTATTGCAATAATTAGGTACCAATATGTATTCATTAATATTCTTATATTACCTCACTATATTATATCTCATTGTACTTAGGTCTTAGGGTTCCTTTTATATATATATATATATATATATATATATATATTTTTCTTTCATAAGTTTTAGTTTTCTTTTAATGTATCATTATCTTGCTTTGTTTTTATAAATGAATGCAAGGCAATGTGAATTTTCACACCCAATAATTCGTCCATCAATTTAAGGGTAGATTAATCATAATATGAGTATACTCTAACCTAAGTATTACATGCATACATTAACTTAAGTATTACATGCATACATTAACTTAGAAACGACATCCCTTGAATAAGATGACTTTTAGAATGTATGATATATCTCTTATCGCATGAGATATTATATTAATTCTGACATTACTTAACGCTACCATATCCCAGGCTAATCTATGGAGTGAAACAATAACATCATATCTATCATTTCTTAATATTAATAGAGTAAACTCCAGTGCAACTAGATAAAGAGCGATTATGTTTCTAAAAGATTAATAGTTGAGAGCAGTAAAATGCCCTTACAGGTAGAAGACTAATAGTGACATGTCACGCATACAAATTATAAATAAGATCATTTACATGATTAACCAAAATGGTGGTGACAATGCAGATTTGGAATTCTCGACGAAAAAGGTGCTTTTTAAAAAGATCAAGAATATCATGTCTAAGAGATCGAAATAATTTTAACGGTAATCAAGTCGGCAATGCAAGTACAAACTGGGTTTCAATTTGGTTGAGGCCTCTCAAAGTTTAGGAAGCTAAAGTATAATTCTAACACTAGAGTTAAGAACTAAACCCAGATTTTGAATCCAAGTTCAGTAGCAAGTTTAACATCTAATTCATCATCTTCTAATTCATTGTGCCTTTGCGAGGGGGGTCTGGTCGCGACTCCTATTGAAACTCGCTCTCCCTCACACATGGAGCAAGGATACGATCACTGATTGCTTTCAACTGTGGTTCAATCAAAAATCTCCTGTCTGCCTGGCTGCACATGTTTGTTGGCAACTCTGGTTAGAGAGGAACAGGGTGACATTTGAGGATAGGCCACCAAACTTACAAACCGTTGTCCACAAAGTACTGCACTCATTTCACTGAAATCAAGCACCGGATGTTTCACATATCCACAAAGCCGTCAATATCAATCTGCCTGAGGGATTTATGATGGCTTGCTTCGATGGTGCTGAGCAATCTGGATGTTGTGGAGCTGGAGGATTCTTCAAATCAAACCGCTCAAGGATCACAAAATGGTTTTTTAGCTGTGGTGGGGGCATGAACACAAAAGCAGAACTCCTGGGGCTTTGGACCACCCTCTTTTTAGCTTCATCGTGGTCTGTAAAACACTTATTAGTTTTGGGAGACTCGAGTGTTGTCATTGATTGGATCAATCACAAATCCAAGCTCCGCTCAGTACACATAGAAGGCTGGAAACAAAATACTCTGGTGCTGTCCAAGCTCTTTGCTGACATCAAATTTCAACACTTTCCGAGAACTCACAATTGCGAAGCGGACGCACTCTCAAAGCGAGCTCTCATGGAGGAGGTTGGGAGACTCACCATTTTCCATAGTGACGACGGTGTGGACAGTGCCATGACCCTACTAAACATATTTTGATAGTGGTAGGCAACATTCCTGGTTTTGGAATGCTCGTTGCTGTCCAAATTCCTATTGTGAAAGATGTGATTTTGTTTTAATATGTGGAGCCGATTAAGAGCTACTGTGATGCCTGTGTATAGGAATCGATCCACCGACCGGTGATTCTGTAATTGCATGCTCTGCTGTGTGAAAGCAGTGTGATTTTGATATAATCTGTGGAGCCGATTA
Organism: Picea mariana; assembly: GCA_032191745.1. Taxonomy (NCBI): domain Eukaryota; kingdom Viridiplantae; phylum Streptophyta; class Pinopsida; order Pinales; family Pinaceae; genus Picea; species Picea mariana. Next base: position 107,849 of record JASDQU010010231.1, read on the forward strand.
CATGCTACTGTGATGGTTGTGTATAGGAATTGATCCACTGACCGGAGATACTGTATTTGCATTCTGCTGGTGCGCCATTGTAAATGAGTTTATACAATTTATAAATTCGAGACAATTTTTTCCTGGAAAAAAAAAGTTTAACAATTAGACAATGCTACAAGAAATTGAAATATTAATGATTAATACAGAAATGTGTTTCCAATAAACTGAAATGACAATCAATTAAATTCAAAAAATCTTTAAGACTAACTTTAAAACTTTAAATAAACAAACTACGCAGCAACAGATTTATAACTATAACAGTAATCTCAATGGAAATTCGTCTAGCATTCATTCCATTAAGGTTTCAATGACAATTCGCCTGACATTCATTCAATTAAGGAATGCTTAA
>JASDQU010010231.1:108296-120584 GCA_032191745.1 Picea mariana
TATATAATCAGAAAGATTTCACATGAATGACTTACCTACAAATTTCTAAAAATTATATCAGTCGATTTTTAATCTTTCCCTTACCAGTAATAAAGAAAGATTGTAAAATTTACATAACAACATTGGCTGCAAATTGTTGCTTAGGGGTATTACAATGCATCTAACTTAACTTTACATATAGCACAAATACAATATGCAAATACCGTGACCGAGGTTGAAACTGGGTGAAGAAGATCCTCCATCGGAGCTTGTGCAATGTTCATTTCTTCGTCGTGCTAATCTAAAGACTACATCGATACCTCCCAGCCAATGCTAGGGGTACTCTTCTTCCCCCTTAGCCCCCCGAGCCGTAAATGGGCCACACACAAAACCCAATTTTCACAAGTAAAACACAGTCTGATCAAATTTTGGTAGCATAACAGTACTAAGCAAAGTGGGATCCATTTCCCTTCTACACCATTTCTCTTATAAAATAATTCTCACTAACACTTGTCCACATGCACAACTAATTCATTTTTAATAATTAAATTAAATGATTATTCACCCAACACATGTGTCACACTCTCCCAAAGTTGCACATGTATTTACCCTTTTTATTTTATTTAAAAAGTTATTTTTCCACACATTCCCCAATGTGTTCCTATTTTCACTCTAAGTTGTCCCTTTGTTCCCCAAATTCTCATTTAATGAGTGTCCCATAACTAGATCTTAGTTAGAGTTGGATTGGGAGTCTTCTTTTAGTTAAACTTAGTGGTAGTTTTACTCAAGATGTTATTCTATGTGTACACCTATTCTCTCATGTTTTATTTCTTTCTATTTTTAAAATCTCTTTTATTAATTTCATGCACACATGTGCAATTTTCCCAACCTTTAAGTTTTTTATTCCCTCTTTTCCTAGAGTTTTGATTTTATCACAAATCTTTTAACTTATTTCCTATTTTATTTAGTCATTTATTTAAATTTAGACTTAGACTTAGTCTAGATTTAGGCTTCTAAGTTTATAATTTACTGATTAATTAATACTCTACCATATCAATGTCTAAGCACTTTATTAATTTTCTAGGCCATCTAGATTTATTGACTCACATTTTAATTACGCGACGTGCCCTTCAAGATGCACTTTCGTGCTCCAAAGGTGCCACTTGTGTTTGACTAGTTTTGGAAGTTTGTCTGACCCTTGGAGTCAACACTCCATTCGGTCAACCTTGTGAGAGACTAAGGGCTTTTAAGGAATAAGGATTATGCTTTATTACATGCCCCTTAGATTTCCTCGTAAGTGATTGTCTCAATTTGCTCTCATGGCATCATGTACCTCTCGAATTAGGTAATCGTTAACTTATAGTTCAGGTCACGGTAGGAGTGCTAGTAGGCTGTGACAAGGACGTTGCCGCACCTCTTCCTCAAATGTTTGGTCTCTGTGCATGACCCCTTTACTCCTTATGTGAGTCAGATTAGCAAGCATCGCCAAGCCTAGATCCACTGGCAAAAATAGTGTCAATAATCCATATACATAAATCATTATGTAATCAATCATATATCACATGTGCGTAAAATGAAATACTTAAACAAATGCACTCCACTCCCTGACTCAATCTGGAGTCCAAGGAAGCCCATTGATGCCATCAGCATCCATAACTTGTTATGTGTGATGCACACTCAGTAGAAATCGTCAATAATTTATGTCAATACAATATACATTTGAAAGTAACATATAATTATAATACATCATCATCATATATAACTCATAATCGAAACGAAGTCATAATGTACCATAACCGGATCACTTGCATGCAAGTGTCCTCAAAGAATAAGTGAATATCAGTGTGATCAGTAGTACGAGATGTTACATACACCCCCTCTTGTTTTAAACTTCGTCCCAAAGTTTGTACAGTCTATAAATGCAAGTAAATAAATGTATCTGACATAGATCTACATATGTAATTTATAAAACAAATAAGGAAACTGTTAACACATCTCATATGCGTCCTCCCATGTAGTCGAGTGTGGACTATAGTTGTCCCAGTGGACCTTGAACCGATCGACTATTCGACATCGTAGTTGTTGAGTGTGATGGTCCAGAATGCGAATTGGCTCCACCATGAGAGCACCCTCGTCTGACACCTGCAAAGAACTCGTGTCAATAACATGTGACCGATCTCTAATATAATTTCATAAAACAGATACATGAAATACATCATGCATACACCTCAAGAATAAGGAAAGGCTAGTCGGTAAGCCACGGGTCCTTTCTTTTCCACAACTTTGAAAGGTCCCACAAACCTAGGAGAGAGTTTGGCACCCTTTCCAAATTTGATTGAACTCTTATGCGGTTTTACCCGCAAGAAAACTATGTCGTTAACCTCATAACTGCGGTCAACACGATGTGCATCAACATAAATCTTCTATCGATCTTGCGCTTCTTTAATCCTTTGTCTTATAAATTGCATATGTTCTTCCAATTCTTGGATTACTTTTGGTCCTACCAAAATCCTATCCTTAGTCTGTCACAACTCAAGGGCGTCTGACACGGTCGTCCATAAAGAAACTCAAATGGTTCCATATTAATCATACTCTGGTAATTTTTGTTGTATGCAAACTCTACCAATGGAAAGAAGTCTTCCCAACTTTTATGTTGATCCATTACATACATACGCAACATATCCTCCAAAACCTAGTTTGTTCTTTTTGTTTGTTTGCCTGTCTCTAGGTGATACGTTGTACTAAAATTCAGTTGCGTTCCCAAGGCCTCTTGGCAACTGGTCCAAAATTGTCCTGTAAACACCGATCCACGATCGAATATGATATTTCTTGGTTCTCCATGTAACCTCACAATCTCGCTAACAAAATCTCTAGCTATATCCAGCACCTGATACGTCGTATGCACTAGCATAAAGTGTGCACTCTTTGTCAAAGTTTCAACTACCACAAAAATCGAATCATGTCTCTAGTTGCCGTCAGTGGCAATCCAACAATGAAATCCATCGAAATGACCTCCCATTTCGATTCAGGAATCGTGTGTGGCTGTAACAATCATGCTGGATGTCTATGTTCACTCTTCACTTGTTGACATTCTAGACATCTCGCCATGTAACTAACTATGTCCGCTTTCATTCCTTTCGAAAATAATAAGGGCTTAAAGTATGCCTTCATCTTCGTGACTCCCAGATGAGCCATGTATACTACTCGATGAGCTTCGCTTAAGATCAAACTTCATAATTCATTGTTAGGTGGCATGTAAATTATGTCGTTATATCTCAACAATCCGTCGATGTCAAATGAATAACCTTCATACCTTGGTACCATCATGATATATTGTCTGGTATTATCCTTAACTTCCTTGTACCAATCATCGTCAATTTGTAAATCTATAATCTTTTCTCGAAGATTCGTCTTAAGAGGTATTACCGAGAATATGTGTGGTCTCCAACTCAATGCATCTGCTACTTTGTTCATCGTTCCTTTGATGTAAGTAATCTTGAAATCGTATTCGCTATGTAGTTCAAACCAACACCTTTGTCGTGCGTTCAGGTGACTTTGAGTAAAGAAATGCTGCAATCCACAGTGATATGTCTTTAATTTGAATTTTCGTCCAATCAGATAATGCCTCCATACTCTCAAGGCATATACAATCGCTAATAACTCAAAATCGTGTGTTGTGTATTTCTCTTCATGCCTTCTTAATTTCCTTGAGATGTAAGTGATAACTCGACCGTCTTGCATCAAAACTTCGCCTAAACCTTCCTTGGATGCGTCTATATATACCAAGAATTATTTGTCCATGTCAACGACCTTCAATATCGACGTTGTTGTTAACAACTCCTTAAGATTTTGAAATGCTTCCGCGCACTTCTTTGTCCATACAAATTTCTTGTTTTTCTTCTGCAATTACATGATTGGATTTGCTATTTTCGAAAAACTTTCGGCGAATTGTCGGTAATATCCTATTAAACCCATAAAGCTACGTACTTCTTATACGTTCATCGGAGCTGGCCATTCGATAATAGCCTCTACTTTCACGGTATCTAGAATGATACATTCTCTAGATATGGCATGTCCCAAGTAATGAATCTTTGATTGGTAAAAAGAACATTTCGATAGTTTCTCGTACAATTTGTTTTCTCTTAGACACTGTATGTAACAGCCCAATTAGATTAATTATTTATCATAGTTGTTAATTTAAATTTAATTAATTATTAAAATAAATTAAATGAGTCTTGTTATTATCTTATTATTAAAAGGTAGGTGAAGTAATTAATGGGGGGGTAAGGCTGTTGGGGAATTAATGAGGGGGATTTGAGAGAGGAGGATAAGGAAGAGGGGAGAGGACTTGGAGAGGGGTCTTTTGTTTTGGGAGAAATTGGGGAAGAAGGAGGCAAGCAAGAAATTCTGAAAGAGAGAGGAAGAAGGTGGAAATTGGAAGAACATATTGTTTTGGGGAGCTTTTACAGGGACACTGTTGTTGCTAGGAATTTTGGGCTTGGGGTCTAGGAAACCGCAAGGATTCCTAGAGCTAGGGAGCTGGAGAGGTTTTTCCTAGTTGGCTGGGTGGTTAATATTCAGTTGGGTAGTTTGGGAAAGCACAAGAACAAGTGAACCAGGGGATAAATCAACCAACCTTCAGATCAAGGTATGTATTTTATTATGTTGTTGTTTTTATTATGTTGTTTACCAGTGTATTCCTGGTATAAAGAAAACCATAAACTAAATTACATTTATTTCAGTAGGAGATAAAATATATATATATATATATTTGTTTTATTGAGGCCCTGAAATAGGGAGGCCTTACACTGTTGAACCAACCTCAAGTGTTCTTCATGCTCTTCTTTTGTCCGAGAATAAATAAGTATGTCATTAATAAATACTTGAACAAACTTGTCCAAGTATTCACAGAATACCCCATTTATCAAACTCATAAATACGCTCGGGGCATTCGTCGATCTAAATGGTAAAACAGTGAACTCATAGTATCTGAATATTGTCTTAAATGTGGTCTTAGGGATATCTTACTCCTTGATCCGTAACTGGTGATATCCTGATCTCAAGTCAATCTTAGAAAACACAGTTGCTCCCTTCATCTGATCAAATAAATCGTCAATCCTTGGCAACGAATATTGGTTCTTGATCGTATCCTTGTTCAATTGACGCTAGTCAATACAAAGCCTCCATGATCCATCCTTCTTTCTAACAAAATCACTGGCACACCCCATGGTGACACACTTGGACGTATAAGTCCCAAGTCTAACAATTCCTTCAATTGCAGTTTCAACTCCTGCAATTCTGGCGTTGACATCTGATATGGTGTTCTCGCAATCGATTATGTTCCAGGGCTCAAATCTATGTAAACTCCAATTCTCTTTCTAGTGGAAAACCTAGTAATCCTTTAGGAAAGACATTGAAAAACTTTGATACTACAGGAAGGTTTTCTAACCCTTCCATGTCTCCCTTTTCATTTAGCGCTAAGATGGCATATAACTTACACCCCTTGCGCATACTTTTTTGTAATTGCAGGGAAGAAATAAACCTCAATGAAACCCCCTAGTTGCTTCCTACAATCACTCTACTCTATCCCAAATCATCTGTCAAACTTAATCGTTTCATCTTACAGTTAAGTATCGCATCATGCGATTCCAACCAATCCATGCCTATCACTATGTCACAAGATCCTAAGATCGTGACATATAGGTTGGCCTTCGTTACAAAATCACCCAAGTTAATGCTACAGTCCATAACCTTTCCTCCAACTTTTTGTTTGGCACCCGATGCCATTTCTACATATCTGAACTCGTCCTGCTCGACTGTCTTTACCTTAATTCTCTTAAGTGCTCTACTAGAAATAAATATCTTTGTAGCACCTGAAACTATCAAAATACTAAAAGTTTGATCAGCGATCGTACCTGACGTCTTGAGCATAGTGGACTGGTGCTCGGCCTGGCGGTTTTTCATCGCTGCATGTACCTTGGGGACCTTGCCCAAATCTCCAACTATAGTGGGTCCAAATGATCTGGCTGCTCTGGCCTTCTCGATTGGACAATATCACTGGTAATATGGCTCTCCACATGTACAACATCCATTCTTCGATCCAATGCTCCTGGTCCCTGAGGTAGAAGTTGTTGGCCTATTAGGCTGTGATCCTGGTCTATTCTATTGAACATGCCTAAACTATTGTTGTTGTTGCAGACGACATTGTTTTTGTTGTTGTGGTGCTCTACAAGGAGTCCTCTGTTGAGGACTCTGTCGTCTCGGTGTCGAAAACATAGGTCCTTTGGACATATCATGGTGCCTAGAAGTCTATCCAGCTAGTGTCTGATGTTGCTGCGCTCCTGGTGTCATCTGTCCAATTGGTCTAGAAGGAGTCATGCCCTGACCCCCACTGTTAAGATCTTCCTCAACTACGAGGGCCTTCTGAACTGCATCGTGCAACGTCTAGAACATCATGATCCTCACCTTTGCACGAATGTTAAAGTTAAGGCCAAACACAAACTTGTTGACCTTTAAATTCTTTGTGTTCAGATGTGGAGCATACCTAAGTAGCTCCATGAACCTGGCCTCATACTTCGATACCATACGACTACCCTGTCGTAAGGCGTTGAATTCAATCAGCTAACACTCAATGAATTCATCGGACAAGTACCTCTCTTGGAATCGTTCCTCGAAAAATTCTCATGACACGTCTTCCACGACCATGTTTAGTTGAGGTAGGAGTGTCTTCCACCAAAGTAGAGCACTCCCTTTTAGTTGAAATACTGTCATGTGTACTTTCATGTTGGAGGTGTAATCACAAAGTGCAAAGCACATCACCATGTGATCCAAACATGCCTCGGCGGCTAAGGCATCTGTGGCACCCCAGAACTCAAAAAAATTCACCTTCTTGAGTTCTCTGTGTATGCTACTACTACCTGCCGGAGTATGTTGTGAACCCTCATCGGGCACAGACATTCTGCCCTCATCCCGATCAAGATGGTTGATCGATGCCTCTAACATCCTCTGGAAGGATCTCATCATACCTACCACATCTCCCACAGCAACTTATTCCTGCTCAGTGGTCTTCTTATCTCCCTAAGGGTTTGATCCCTCTTACATGGATACAACCGGAGGAGGCATACCTCTTCCTCCCGTACCACGGCGTTTACTTCCCCTGCGTTCTCTAACCATGATTACCTGCATGGACAATTTCAAATTTATCAGTGATAGATCTTTAATCATTTATTTAACATAGAGGAAGGCATAACAGTTTCATTGTCGCAGGGTTGAACCCGCTCTGATACCATATGTAACGAACCCTTCCATAGTCAACATAATGTAAGCGAGTACAATCAGCAGTGCGTATTTTTTTTTATACAACCGGTTAAGACAAGTATAATTACAACAAATACAAAATTGATTTCCTCTAAGGTCCAAGATAATAACAGGTCAGAATTCGACTGTGAAATAAATCACATTGTACGAATTCAACATAAATCATCAAGCATTTTAAGGTTTGACAAGTAAATGTCACTTTCAAATAACGATTATGCCACTCTACTTCACTTAACTAATTGTAATATTTTGTAGTTATAATAATTCTTTTTGATGATTTAATTCAATAATACAGATGATCAATCATCGATCATAAGTTTCTATGAATTTACCAACCCTACATACACTGTGATATTCATAAAATCACAATCCATATCAAGTTAATATTTATTAAAATTTATCATATAATACCTTTGCATATTTCAATGTTAAATAAATAAATAAAACTTTCTAAAGTCTCATATTAATTCAAAAAAAATTATCCACTAATAAAAAGTAAGAGATACTTCTAGTAAAGTTAAATACTCTACTTGTTATCAATTAATCAATTATTGTAATAATTAGATACCAATATGTATTCCTTAAGATTTTTATATTACCTCATTATATTTCATTGTAATTACACTTAGATCTTATGGTTCCTTTTATATATATATATATATATATATATATATATATAACTTATTTTTTTCACAATTTTTTGCTTTCTTTTTAATTTATCATTATCTTGTTTTTTTATTATTATTATTATAAATGAATGCATGGTTCCTTAAATTGCTTTTATATATATAACTTATTCTCTTCATAAATTTTTGCTTTCTTTTTAATTTATTANATATATATATATATATATATATATAACTTATTTTTTTCACAATTTTTTGCTTTCTTTTTAATTTATCATTATCTTATTTTTTTATTATTATTATTATAAATGAATGCATGGTTCCTTAAATTGCTTTTATATATATAACTTATTCTCTTCATAAATTTTTGCTTTCTTTTTAATTTATTATTATCTTGCTTTTTTTTCTTTTTAATCTATTACTATCTTGCTTTTTTTATTATTATTATAAATGGAAGGCCATGTGGAATTTTCACACCCAATAATTCATCCAACAATTTAAGGGTAGACTAATCATAATATGAGTATACTCTAACCTAAGTATTACATGCATACATTAACTTACAAACAACGTCCCTTGAAGAAAATGACTTGTAGAATGTATGATATATCTCTTATCGCATGAGATATTATATTAATTCTGACATTACTTAACACTACCATATCCCAGGCTAATTTATGGAGTGAAACAATAACATCTTATTTATCATTTCTTAATATCATTGCCTCCTTAAACTATTTCATTTAAGAATTAAATCGGACTATCATTTAATTCTTAAATAGTAATCATTGACGAGCTACAACATTTGACCATCCGGAAATAAAGGAATAACTTTCCGTATCATTTGAAGTTTAAAACTTGACCAAACTTAATCGTTGAGCAAGATGACAGTCTGACCAAATGTCGCATTACTTTCGCTTTCTTAACAATATCACAAAAAGATAAATATTATTAGTCTCTGTTAAAGCAGGATTATAGCAATGTGTTTGTTATTGATTTGACATTAATTTGTCTTATATTTTAAATTTATGTGTGTAATGTAATGTTTAACTGAATAAAACAAATGTATATTTTTTGATATAATAAAAATATATGTTTTTTTCATTTCTGATTAGTTAATATATTGCAAATTTTATTGCTGCCTTCACGTATTTCAATATTTGAAATTAATTACATAATCAATAAACTTGGTTATAAGTACCTAGTACTTTTTATATAAAAAATTAAGAAAAAATGTAAAAATGCCATGTGTTCTCTCATTATTACTATCCATTTATTTCATAGAGTAGGCTAACTCGGGAGCAATCTTCCCTCCCGAGTGTCCTTCTCCGGTAGGTAGCTTTCCGGTGAGGGCTAATGCTATCTAGGCTGCTGCATTCTACCCCATAGCCATAACAATGTATGTTGCATGCTGTCATCCATGCACGATGGATATTGAATCCGACAATTGTCTATGGCGTTTTTCCATGGAGATCGCATGCATTAGATTTGTACGTAAGATTAGGATACAATACGATGATGGGACGTTCATGTCATGATTCGATCAGGCCTAATGAAATTTAAATTTTGTAAAGCCCACTCGATTGTTCGCTCCTTAATTTGAAATTTAAATTTTGTAAAGCTCGCTTATTTGTTTGCTCCTTAAGTTCATTTTTGCAGCCATATCCATTGTTGCTTATTCTCTCCCTTCTCTCGGCTGCTTTTGACCCTGGTCAGGAAGAACATCTCGACAGGTATCTTGAAATTTTTAAACTTTTACCATTGAAGAGTCTTGTTTAATGCCCTCAATTTATTCCAGTGTGCAATTTTGTTTTTTGGTCTTGAAATCGGAATTATTTGACAACGAAAATGGGAGAAATCCATAAGAAAACATAAACATGCAATCCTATTAATGTATGTAGGTGGACGGACAGGAGAGATGTATCAGAATCCAGATGGGAATGTTGGTGGTTTTACATTCAAATTCTTCTTCTTGGGCCCCTGGTGTTGGGCGTGGCTTTTATGGTGAGCATCTGTTGTTCACAGCCAGAGGATTTGTGCCATATATTCTCCTCCCAGTCCATGGTTATGCCTGGATAGATGGAGCTCAAATGGCTTTTGGAGGGCAAGAATCACCTCCAAGAGCGATGTCCTCAGATACGAGATGGTATCTCTTGAGATTATCGGTGGGCACGGGAACGTGGATAACACTCATGATTTTGACATACTGTATTTTCCTTCCATTACTTTTAACAAAGCCATGCAAGATAAAGTGGAAGAATTGATCAAGAATGGATTAGAATTGAAAAGGCAAGAGGGTTTTGAGGAGGCGTATAGGTTGATAAACGACCTTATGGTGTATTCAAAGAAATTCAGCACTAAGGATTTCCATGGGAACAATGGTGCGAATATTAAAGTGGACTTGGAGATAATGGATATCAGAATGGACATTTCCTTTGGAAGTTTTGTATGTAGGGAGCCCTTTGCTGGATACATTGTCGCCTTCGCTACGTGACTTGAGGAACTTGAAGACGATGAATTAAAATAAAATCATAAGTTTATGGATTTAAATTAAATTTTTATTAATTATTTTTTTGAAAACTAGTGAAATGTGAAATGTGGATGAGTAAAAATTTGAGTTTAGTGAAATGTGAAATTTCCATGAGTAAATATTTGAGTTTTATAGATTAAGGTAAACATTAAACCATTTAAATAAACAAAATATATATTTAAGAAAACAAATGTGGACTATTTAAATGAACAAAAGTGGATTAGTTTTTATTAATATATTAATGGAATTAAAAAATGATTTTTATAATTTAATATTAGTTTCTAAAAGATTTTTAGAATTTGACATTAATTTATATTTATTTATGATTTTTGAACAATTAAAAAAAAATGAAATAATAAAAGTTATTACAATATATATGGTATTGAAAATTAAATGAAATTATTGTATTGAAAATTAAATGAAAATATTATTATCTTTTAAAAATAAATATATTAATTTGTTTAAAAAAATATTTAATATAAATTAATTATTTAAATAAATGATTAAATGATTGTAAATAAAAAAAAAAAAATTAAAATCTTTTTATTTAAAATACAATAAAATCAAATTTTTAATATGTATTTTAGATTTTTGTATTCATGTATAAGGTTGAAAAATTAGGAGTAAAATCACATAATATTATTAAAATTTCAAGAAACTAATAATTAAAGATAAAAGAGAGAATTCACCTATGTTATTTTTAACTTAAGAAATCCATTAAACAACCTTTTACAACTACAAAAGTGAAAAGTGTCACAAATATATAAATCCCTTATGATGGATGACTTGAATGTAGAATTTTATATTTTCAAAGTAGATAATATGGATTCAAGTTTGAAGGATTTTATCACAATTTTGTGTAAGTCTTGTATATGCTAAAGTGTAGAGGAAGCTAATTATGCTTATAGAATTAGATATACAAAGTGTACATAAGACAATGTTTTGGGATATTTTTATTATATTGTTAGAGGCAAAAGGTATTAGAGTTTATGTCATTTTATTCTAATTAATAGGAAACTAATTAAATTTCTTGTAAAATCAAGGAGTTTGACAAGGTTGACCCATTTCCTCCTTTCTATACATCTTAGTTTCTAAAATTCTAACTTGTCTTCTAGCTTGCTTGAGTAAATATTCCTAAATGTTTAGAAATATTATTAGGTATTAAATTTATCCATCGATTATTTATGAAATTCACTATTATGCTCAAAGAGATATTGGACTCATTTTAAAGGATGCTTCATATTATGACTCCTCATGGAAGAAGCCATATTTCAAGAGGAGATGATGATAAGGCAACAATATGCCAAGTTATTGTTAGTGTGCCACTGGAAACCAAAGGTTGAGTTAATATGTCTTGAGGATGTGAGGAAGTTAAAGTTTGCAAAGGGACTAATGAGCTACAATATCTCCTTAAGGAGTGTTGGTGGCACGAAGTGATGTGTGGGTGGCATGAAGTGATATGAATTTGCATAGTTGTGAATGTTTCTAAGTGAATTAAATTCTATGTAATAATATTGAGAATCTCGAAATTAGAAGTAAATCCTTATGTGAAGAGAGGATGGTCTTTAAGAGACTCTCGAGTACATGAACAAGGGAAAAAATGAGTCAAATTCATTAAGTGGAAGGAAATAGATCTCAGTAATGACACACCTCTAGGTATAATTATTGTGTGTGTGTGTGTGTTGGTTTACACTAACCAAGTGCTATAGCTTATGAAAAGTCATAGAAGTTGGTCCAAACCCACAAGACCTAGAAGCAAGAACTCTGACATTGATGAAATCACATATATGATGTAGAAACATTCCTGGGGTTTTAGAAATCCTACAACACCACCCC
>JASDQU010010231.1:120634-134585 GCA_032191745.1 Picea mariana
AAATATTCATTCTAACCCCTGGTGTCATTCGAATCATCTACTCAAACTTTCAAAATTTATCTATCTAGCAATGGCCTCAAATTTTTCTTAAACCTAGCTATCCCCAGGAACTCACGGTTTGATCAGGGGAAAAGACCCTTTCTTAGCTCAGAGCTCTGCGATGAGCTTAATTAAATCCATCCAAGCTCTAATCCACTCACTATGCTAACCCCAGACTTAGCTGAATTTCAAGTTCAAAAGCGTATTGACAGAGTTTAAATGAACCTCATCGGCATCAACCTTAGCGTATCGAAAAAATTCATGCGAACTCCGTTGACACCACCTTTCATTTTTGGTTAATTCAACAACATCAACGTCGGTAGTAGCCATCCACTGAAGCACGATGATTGCAGTTTCTCTGAAGCGGAAGACCGCACAGCGCGGGATTACCGGAGAATGAAGTTGCCTCGAATGTCTGCAACTGTTTTACATACGGAATCCTCCTTGACAGGTTGTTATTTGACAAGTTCAAAAAGGCGAGGAAGGTCATCTTTGCAACTGTTGCAGGGATTTTCCCCTTTAACTGGATGCATGACACATCTAAAGATTCCAAATCCACCATGTTGCCAAGCTCTTGGGGAATGTTTCTCATACGATGATTATGCGATAGATTCAAAGGGAGTAGGATAACTCGGAGCAATCTTCCCTCCCGAGTGTCCTTCTTCGGTAGGTAGCTTTCCGGCGACGACAGATGCTATCTGGGCTGCTGCATTCTACCCCATAGCCATAACGATGTATGCTGTCATCCATGCACGATGGATATTGAATCTGACAATTGTCTATGGCGTTTTTCCATGGAGATCGCCTGCATAAGATTTGTATGTAAGATTAGGATACGATACGATGATGGGACGTCCCGGTCATAATTCGATCAGGCCTAATGAAATTTAAATTTTGTAAAGCCCGCTGGATTGTTCGCTCCTTAATTTGAATTTTAATTTTTGTAAAGCCCGCTTGTTTGTTTGCTGCTTAAGTTCATTTTTGCAGCCATATCCATTGTTGCTTCTTCTCTCCCTTCTCTCGGCTGCTTCCGACCCTGGTCAGGAAGAACATTTCGACAAGTATTTTGAAAATTTTAAACTTTTACCATTGAAGAGTCTTGTTTAATGCCCTCAATTTATTCCAGTGTGCAATTTTTTTAAGAAATTTTGTTTTTTGGTCTTTAAATCGGAATTATTTGACAACGAAAATGGGAGAAATCCATAAGAAAATATAAACATGCAATCCTATTAATGTACGTAGGCGGACGGACAGACAGGAGAGATGTATCAGAGTCCAGATGGTAATGCTGGCGGTTTCACATTCAGATTCTTCTTCTTGAGCTCCTGGTGTTGGGCGTTGGGCGTGGCTTTTATGGTGAGCATCTGTTGTTCACAGCCAGAGGATTTGTGCCATATATTCTCCTCCCAGTCCATGGTTACCCCTGGATAGATGGAGCCCGAATTGCTTTTGGAGGGCGAGAATCACCTCCAAAAGCGGTCTTCATATACGAGATGGTATCTCTTGAGATTATCGGCGGGCACAGGAACGGGGATAACACTCGTGATTTTGACAAACTGTATTTTCCTTCCATTACTTTTAACAAAGCCATGCAAGATAAAGTGGAAGAATTGATAAGAATGGATTAGAATTGAAAAGGCAAGAGGGTTTTGAGAATGCATATAGGTTGATAAATGACCTTATGGTGTATTCAAAGCAATTCAGCACTAAGGATTTTCATGGGAACAGTGGTGCGAATATTAAAGTGGACTTGGAGATAATGGATATCATAATGGACACTTCCTTTGGAAGTTCTGTATGTAGGGAGCTCTTTGCTGGATACGTTGCCCCCTTCGCTAAGTGACTTGAGGAACTTGAAGACAGGAAATTGAAATAAAATTTTAAGTTTTTGGATTTAAATTAAGTTTTTATTAATTATTTTTTGAAAACTAGTGAAATGTGAAATGTGGATGGGTACAAATTTGAGTTTAGTGAAATGTGAAATGTTCATAGGTAAATATTTGAGTTTTATAGATTAAGGCAAACATTAAACCATTTAAATAAACAAAATATATATTTAAGAAAATAAATATGGACTATTTAAATAAATTAAATAAACAAAATATATATTTAAGAAAATAAATATGGACTATTTAAATAAAAAAAGTGGATTAGTTTTTATTAATATATTAATGGAATTAAAAAATGATTTTTATAATTTAATATTAGTTTTTAAAAGATTTTTACTATTTGACATTAATTTATATTTATTTTTAATTTATATTTATTTATGAAATTTTAACAATTTTAAAAAGAAAATGAAATAAGAAAAGTTATTACATACTTATAATATATATGATATTGAAAATTAAATGAAATTATTGTATTGAAAATTAAATGAAAATATTATTATCTTTTAAAAAGAAGTATATTAATTTGTTTAAAAAATTATTTAATACAAATTAATTATTTAAATAAATGATTTAGTGATTGTAAATAAAAAGGAATTAAAAAAATATTTTTATTTGAAATATAATAAAATCTAATTTTTAATATGTATTTTAGATTTTTATTTTAGATTTTTGTATTTATGTATAAGGTTGAAAAATTATGAGTAAAATCACATAATATTATTAGAATTTCAAGAAACAAGTAATTAAAAATAAAAGAGAGAATTCAACTATGTTATTCATAATTTTAAGAAAACTAGTAATTAAAGATAAAAGAGAGAATTCACTTATGTTACTTTTAACTTAAGAGATCCATTAAACAACCTTTTACAACTACAAAAGTAAAAAGTGTCACAAATATAAATCTCTGGATGACTTGAATGTAGAATTTTATATTTTCAAAGTAGATAATATGGATTCAAGTTTGAAGGATTTTATCACAATTTTGTGGAAGTCTTCTATATGCTAAAGTGTAGAGGAAGCTAATTATGCTTATAGAATTAGATATACAAAGTGTACATAAGACAATGTTTTGGGATATTTTTATTATATTGTTAGAGACAAAAACTATTAGAGTTTATGTAGTTTTATTCTAATTAATAGGAAACTAATTAAATTTCTTGTAAAATCAAGGAGTTTGACAAGGTTGATCCATTTCCTCCTCTCTATACATCTTAATTTCTAAAATTCTAACTTGTCTTCTAGCTTGCTTGAGTAAATATTCCTAAATGTTTAGAAATATCATTAGGTATTAAATTTATCCATCGATTATTTATGAAATTCACTATTATGCTCAAAGAGATATTGGACTAATTTTAAAGGATGCTTCATATTATGACTCATCACGAAAGAATCCATATTTCAAGAGGAGATGATGATAAGGCAACGATATGCCAAGTTATTGTTAGTGTGCCATTGGAAACCAAAGGTTTAGTTAATATGTCTTGAGGCTGCGAGGAAGTTAAAGTTTGCGAAGGGACTAATGAGCTACAATATTTCCTTAAGGAGTGTTGGTGGCACGAAGTGATGTGTGGGTTGCATGAAGTGATATGAATTTGCATAGCTGTGAATGTTTCTAAGTGAATTAAATTCTATGTAATAATATTGAGAATCTCGAAATTAGAAGTAAATCCTTATGTGAAGAGAGGATGGTCTTTAAGAGACTCTCGAGTACATGAACAAGGGAAAAAATGAGTCAAATTCATTAAGTGGAAGGAAATAGATCTCAATAATGACACACCTCTAGGTATAATTATTGTGTGTGTGTGTGTGTGTGTGTTGGTTTACACTAACCAAGTGCTATAGGTTATGAAAAGTCATATAAGTGGGTCCAAACCCACAAGACCTAGAAGCAAGAACTCTTACATTGATGAGATCACATATATGATGTAGAAACATTCCCGGGGTTTTAGAAATCCTACAACCCCCCCCACACATCACTTCATGCCCCCTAAAAACAAATTCAGTTATGTTTTTGTTTTATTTCATGTTTTTCTAGATTTTCAGCGGTAACAAGGGTTCAATGTTTTCATCATCTCAATCTCATCTCTTGGATTTAAGGTATGAAAATTGAACATAATATAGAGGACACCTTCATATGCCTTCACACCAAATTTCATAAAAATGTATTGAGTTTAAGCACCATGTATATGTTTGAAGCTAGCACACGACAATTTCCATATTTTTATATTAACATGGGCTTAGTATTTTGACCAGTGCAGCTTCAATTCTTGGAGTTGGAGTTTGAATTTTTTATATGTTTTAGAGGACATCTTCCTCTACCTTTCCTCCAAATTTCATAAAAAATATGGAGTTTAAGGGGAGTGCCTAAGCCAAAAACAGAGTGTGGCATAAAAAATTGTATTCTTTCCATGTGTTCATTTTTTCAATTTGACTTTGAATATTCACAGCTCGTAGATTAAGTTACATTTGGCACTTTGGGAGGTTGTTAGGATCTGATCGTAACCCCTCTCTGTGGGTCATTAGTTAGTAGGATATGATTTATATGTAATAAAGGCCTACATTAATTAATAAGGCCTAATAAATAAAGGAGAATATGTCAATGTAAGAAGACCTAATAGAAGCTTCCGCTTCTAGAAAGATATTCCTCTATAAGTTTCCTTAGAAGGTAGAATTGGTATAAATAAGAGTAGGAGGTATTGGATATTTTGTCTTAGGTATTATTGTAATAGAGCTTTGCTTTGTTGGAGGTTTCCCCCTCGAAGAGGCAAGTGAACATCGCTATCATTAATAAAGGTGCTCTCCCTTAATGACTACTTATCTAAATATCTTTGTGGTCATATCTTCGTGTGGTTCCTCTTGTACCTGCATCTGATTATTGACGTCCATATAAAGAGAAATCCATCTACTGGAATACACGGGTCATCAGCCACTGTAACCTCCAGTTCTATAGGAATCCTTTTCAGCTACATGGTTCATTCAACCATTCTTCCTCATAGCTCCCCCTTCATCAAATCATCATCAACCTGGGTTTTATTTCGGCTTACCCATAACCGTGCTCTGGGTTTTCTCGGATTACCCTCAACCATGCATCAGGTTTTCTCGGATTACCTGTAACCATGCTTTACATAGTGGTTTGTTTCTAGATTACCAAAAACTTTTCACATTAGGGGGTATACAATGGCTCAGGTACATATAATTTTCTAGGACCACTACATCAAAATATCCTAGTCTTTCTTTCAATTACATGTCTCACAAATAACATTACTATGCACACCTTCAAACAAAAAAATATCACTCACAACTCAATCTCTCTTTTGTGACTTGATTTGGAGGATGTGTGAGTCCGACAGAATGAGCACCTACACCTCACTTCATTTTGTTATAACACCTCCATGTAATGGCGCGGACAACAACAAACTCCAACAATAGCAGCCTCTCACTTTACGATTCCTTTACTCAGCAATTGCAACTCCTCTCCAAAACTCAAAAAAAATGAGTCCTCTGCAATATCATGGACAATGATTTGTCACACGAACATGTATCCGCTCATACAGATCATGAGGCTTACCAGCAATATCATAGGAGTAACAACCAAGAGAATTTGGATCCATTTAACATTTGCCACTTAAGACCATCATAACAAAATCGTGTCTTGTCTGATATCCACTCTTCATTTATGTCCTCATTTAGGCGAGGAAGAATACGCATAACTTCTAGACCACGACTGTCAATTTTAATGTTGGATCCAACTGCATTAGTAACATCAATGCTCTTTGTGCCCTTTAGTTCCCAGTTTCTTGCTTTGAATGCAAATGGTTTAGAGGTAAGGGCCCCAACAGGACAAATATCTATCACATTCCCTGAAAGCTCACTTGTCATCAATATTTCCACATAAGTGCCAATTTCCTCACCACTTCCACGTCCCAAAATGCCAAGGTCTTGCACCCCAGTAACTTCAGAAGCAAACCTAACACACCTTGTACACTGAATACACCTGGTCATGACAGTCTTGACGAGAGGGACGAGGTTCTTATCCACCACGGACCTCTTCGTTTCGATGAAACGCCCACGATCCGATCCGAAAGCCATGGACTGATCCCGTAGATCGCACTCCCCTCCTTGGTCACAGGTTGGACAATCCAGCGGATGATTCATCAACAGAAACTCCATCACCCCTTCCCTTCCCTTTTTCTCCATCAGGGTAGCAGTCTTTATCTTCATGCCAAGAAGCGCAGGCATGGCACAAAATGCCACGGGTTTGGGACTCTTCTCAACCTCAACGAGACACATGCGGCAATTTCCGGCGATGGAGGGATGAGAATGATAGCAGAAGCGAGGGATATCGACCCCCGCTAACTCAGAATGATAGCAATGAGCACCTTTATTAATGATAGCAATGTTCACTTGCCTCTTCGAGGGGGAAACCTCCAACAGAGCAAAGCTCTATTACAATAATATCTAAGACAAAATATACAATACCTCCTACTCTTATTTATACTAATTCTACCTTCTAAGGAAACTTCTAGAGGAAGATCTTTCTAGAAGCAGAAGCTTCTATTAGATCTTCTTACATTGACATATTCTCCTTTATTTATTAGGTCTTATTAATTAATGTAGGCCTTTATTACATATAAATCATATCCTACTAACTAATGACCCACGGAGAGGGGTTAGGATAAGATCCTAACAACCTCCCAAAGTGCCAAATGTAACTTAATATTCGAGGTGTGAATATTCAAAGTCAAATTGAAAAAATGAACACATGGAAAAAATACAATTTTTTATGCCACACTCTGTTTTTGGCTTAGGCACTCCCCTTAAACACCATATTTTTGATGAAATTTGGAGGGAAGGTAGAGGAAGATGTCCTCTAAAACATATAAAAAATTCAAACTCCAACTCCAAGAATTGAAGCCCCATTGGTCAAAATACTAAGCCCATGTTAATATAAAAATATGGAAATTGTCGTGTGCTAGCTTCAAACATATACATGGTTCTTAAACTCAATACATTTTTATGAAATTTGGTATGAAGGCATATGAAGGTGTCCCCTATATTATGTTCAATTTGCATACCTTAAATCCAAGAGTTGAGATTGAGATGATGAAAACATTGAACCCTTGTTACCGCTGAAAATCTAGAAAAACATGAAATAAAACAAAAACATAACTGAATTTGTTTTTAAGGGGCATGAAGTGATGTGTGTGGGGGGTTGTAAGATTTCTAAAACCCTAGGAATGTTTCTTTATCATATATGTGATCTCATCAATGTAAGAGTTCTTGCTTCTAGGTCTTGTGGGTTTGGACCCACTTCTATGACTTTTCATAGCCTATAGCACTTGGTTAGTGTAAACCAACACACACACACACAATAATTATACCTAGAGGTGTGTCATTACTGCTATCTATTTCCTTCCACTTAATGAATTTGACTCATTTTTTCCCTTGTTCATGTACTCGAGAGTCTCTTAAAGACCATCCTCTCTTCACATAAAGATTTACTTCTAATTTCGAGATTCTCAATATTATTACATAGAATTTAATTCACTTAGAAACATTCACAACTATGCAAATTCATATCACTTCATGCCACCCACACATCACTTCGTGCCACCAACACTCCTTAAGGAAATATTGTAGCTCATTAGTCCCTTTGCAAACTTTAACTTCCTCGCATCCTCAAGACATATTAACTAAGCCTTTGGTTTCCAATGGCACACTAACAATAACTTGGCATATGGTTGCCTTATCACCATCTCCTCTTGAAATATGGCTTCTTCCATGATGAGTCATAATATGAAGCATCCTTTAAAATTAGTCCAATATCTCTTTGGGCATAATAGTGAATTTCATAAATAATCAATAGATAAATTTAATACCAAATGATATTTCTAAACATTTAGGAATATTTACTCAAGCAAGCTAGAAGACAGGTTAGAATTTTAGAAACTAAGATGTATAGAAAGGAGGAAATGGGTCAACCTTGTCAAAATCCTTGATTTTACAAGAAATTTAATTAGTTTCCTATTAATTAGAATCAAATGACATAAACTCTAATACTTTTTGTCTTTAACAATATAATAAAAATATCCCAAAACATTGTCTTATGTACACTTTGTATATCTAATTCTATAAGCATAATTAGCTTCCTCTACACTTTAGCATATAGAAGACTTCCGCAAAATTGTGATAAAATCCTTCAAACTTGAATCCATATTATCTACTTTGAAAATATAAAATTCTAGATTCAAGTCATCTAGGGATTTATATTTGTGACACTTTTCACTTTTGTAGTTGTAAAAGGTTGTTTAATGGATCTCTTAAGTTGAAATAACATAAGTGAATTCTCTCTTTTATCTTTAATTACTAATTTTCTTGAAATTCTGAATAACATACGTGAATTCTCTCTTTTATCTTTAATTATTAGTTTCTTGAAATTCTAATAATATTATGTGAATTTACTCATAAATTTTCAACCTTATATATAAATACAAAAATCTAAATTGTATTTCAAATAAAGAGATTTTTAAATTCTTTTTTATTTACAATCACTAAATCATTTATTTAAATAATTAATTTGTATTAAATAATTTTTTAAACAAATTAATATATTTCTTTTTAAAAGATAATAATATTTTCATTTAATTTTCAATACAATAATTTCATTTAATTTTCAATACCATATATATTATAAATATGTAATAACTTTTATTATTTCATTTTCTTTTTAAAATTGTTAAAAAATCATAAATAAATATAAATTAATGTCAAATAATAAAAGTATTTTAAAAACTAATATTAAATTATAAAAATCATTTTTTAATTCCATTAATATATTAATAAAAACTAATCCATTTTTTGTTCATTTAAATAGTCCACATTTGTTTTCTTAAATATATATTTTGTTTATTTAAATGGTTTAATGTTTGCCTTAATCTATAAAACTCAAATATTTACCCATGGACATTTCACATTTCACTAAACTAAAATCTGTACCCATCCACATTTCACATTTCACTAGTTTTCAAAAAAATAATTAATAAAAAAATAATTTAAATCCAAAAACTTAGGATTTTATTTAAATTTTCTGTCTTCAAATTCTTCAAGTAGCGTAGCGAAGGCCTCAACATATCCAGGAAAGGGCTCCCTACATACAGAGCTTCCAAAGGAAGTGTCCATTATGATATCCATTATCTCCAAGTCCACTTTAATATTCACACCACTCTTCCCATGGAAATCCTTAGTGTTGAATTGCTTTGAATGCACCATAAGGTCGTTTATCAACCTATACGCCTCCTCAAAACCCAAACCCTCTTGCCTTTTCAATTCTAATCCATTCTTGATCAATTTTTCCACTTTATCTTGCATGGCTTTGTTAAAAGTAATGAAAGGAAAATACAGTTTGTCAAAATCACAAGTGTTTATCTGAAGACATTGCTCTTGGAGGTGATTCTCGCGCTCCAAAAACCATTCGGGCTCCATCTATCCAGGCGTAACCATGGACTGGGAGGAGAATATATGACACAAATCCTCTGGCTGTGAACAACAAATGCTCACCATAAAAACCACGCCCAACACCGGGGGCTCAAGAAGAAGAATCTGAATGTAAAATCGCCAGCATTCCCATTTGGACTCTGATACATCTCTCCTGTCCGTCCGCCTACATACATTAATAGGATGGCATGTTTATGTTTTCTTATGGATTTCTCCAATTTTCGTTGTCAAATAATTCCAATTTCAAGACCAAAAAACAAAATTTCTTAAAAAAATTGCACACTGAAATAAATTGAGGGCATTAAACAAGACTCTTCAATGGTAAAAGTTTAAAAATTTCAAGATACCTGTCGAGATGTTCTTCCTGACCAGGGTCGGAAGCAGCTGAGAGAAAGGAGAGAAGAGGCAACAATGGATATGGATGCAAAAATGAACTTAAGGAGCAAGCAAACAAACAAGCATGCTTTACAAAATTTAAATTTCAAATTAAGGAGTGAACAATCGAGCGAGCTTTACAAAATTTAAATTTTATTAGGTACAAATAATCGTATCCTAATCTTACGTACAAATATTATGCAGGCGATCTCCATGGAAAAATGCCATAGACAATTGTTGGATTCAATATCCATCGTGCATGGATGACAGCATGCAGCATACATTGTTACAGCTATGGGGTAGAATGCAGTAGCCCAGATAGCATCTGCCGTCGCCGGAAAGCTACCTACTGGAGAAGGACACCCGGGAGGGAAGATTGCTCCCGAGTTAGCCTACTCCGATTCAAAGTCCTCAAACCTTTCAGATATCCAAGTTCCACGGGGATTGCACCAGTAAGGCTGTTTGCCGAGAGATCCATATAGGTGTCAATCCACAGGTCGAGGGTTTTATACACCAATCCCTGCCCCTTCTCTATCAAATAGGCTGTATACCCTATAATAGGACTGTTGTCCATATAACTTCGACATAGACCTTGTCAAACGTTGATTCATCATTATTGATAAGTTCGAAAGATGTGGCGCTATCGAACCCGACAGATGGTTCATTGCCAAGTCGAGAATTTGGAGTTTCGGAAGATAGCCAATCTGGATCGGTATCTCACCTTCTAAATTATTTGATCTGAGAATGAGTATGCGGAGCATCCAAAGATCTCCGATCCATTCAGGTAGATTGCCTGATAGACTGTTTCTACTGAAATCCAATGTTTCCAACATTTTGCAATTTTGCAGGGTCGAGGGTATACGTCCACTTAAACGGTTGGCGCTGATGTGCAAAAACTGACGTTTGTTCAACTTTCCCAGTTCCGCCGGTATCTGTCCCTCGAAACTATTATTCGCTACAATCAATACATTCCGAGAAAACAATTACCGAATTGGGGAGGAAGGTGCCCGTGGGGCTTATTGCCTGAAAGATCCAGAAACTATAATCTCCGTTTGCTCACAAATGCGAGGAATCTGCCCCTCGAGTTTATTTGATGCTAAACATAAGGAAGTCAAAGAATGCAACATCATGAAGATTTCTGCGGGGATTGAACCTGTAAAATTATTCCAGCCCAGGTCTAGGAAAGTAAGCGAGAGGAGGAGGACCAATGACACTGGAATTGCTCTGTTCAAAATGTTGTTGCCCAGATTTAGGTCAGTCAGAGATGATAAATTTCCCATAGAAGATGGTATAGAGCCGTACAATCTATTGTTTGCCATGTGGAAAAGATTCAGATTTGTCCAGTTTCCTTTAAAAAAACAAAAAACCATTACCAGATATTTTGTTATTTCCCAAAGAAATCCTTTTCAGGTGAGGAAGCTGAGAGAGGCGCTCGAAAGGAAGAAATCCAGTGAGATTTGCGTAGGAAATCTGCAGAGAGACCAAACTAGTCATATTCGCGAACCAACTAGGGAATTCAGACTGAATAGTATTCCGATCGAGATGGAAAATTTCTAAGGATTTAAGTTTCTGCAGGGAAGGGGGAATCGAACCAGTCAGTCCGCAGTCAGTCATGGTAACATTTCTGAGGTGAGAAAGACTACTAACTGATTGTCCCCACGAGGACGACGTTGCTGAGAGATCAATTTTGTCGAGATAAAGTTGTTTCAATGCCGACAGATATGTAATCCATGACAGGTCGTGACTTTTCAACTTCTTGTGAGAGGAAGAGAGATCGAGTACCGTCAAACTAGACAGATTTCCGAGCTGCCAAGGAATGGTGCCCTTAAATCCCCATGGGACAGGTTAAGGTTGATAAAATGGGAGAGTAAAGTGATATGAACAAATATTCAATTACTTTAATATCAATACAATGGATTCTATTATATAGAGTGTATAGGTTGTTATAAGATCTAGCTTATTTTAAAGATAAATGGGGAGGTTGAGAGAATATTTCAACCGCACACCAAACAAGGATCTCACAAATCCAACTCTCTAACAACCTCTTAATAATAGGATCACACAACTCAGGTAGAGATGAACTCTACCTCTCAATACATTAGCAAGAACATTAGATAAGTAGGAATTGTATATTCCAACACTCTTCCTTAATGACTACTTATCTAAATATCTTTGTGGTCATATCTTCGTGTGGTTCCTCTTGTACCTGCATCTGATTATTGACGTCCATATAAAGAGAAATCCATCTACCAGAATACATGGGTCATCAGCCGCTGTAACCACCAGTTCTATAGGAATCCTTTTCAGCTACATGGTTCATTCAACCATTCTTCCTCATAGCTCCCCCTTCATCACATCATCATCAACCTGGGTTTTATTTCGTCTTACCCATAACCGTGCTCTAGGTTTTCTCGGATTACCCTCAACCATGCATCAGGGTTTTTCGGATTACCTATAACCATGCTTTGGGTTTTCTCGGATTACCCTCAACCATGCATCAGGTTTTCTCGGATTACCTGTAACCATGCTTTACATAGTGGTTTGTTTCTAGATTACCACAAACTTTTCACATTAGGGGGTATACAATGGCTCAGGTACATAGAATTTTCTAGGACCACTACATCAAAATATCCTAGTCTTTCTTTCAATTACATGTCTCACAAATAACATAACTATGCACACCTTCAAACAAAAAAATATCACTCACAACTCAATCTCGCTTCTGTGACTTAATTTGGAGGATGTGTGAGTTCGACGGAATGAGCACATACACCTCACTTCATTTTGTTATAACACCTCCATGTAATGGCGCGGACAACAATAAACTCCAACAATAGCAGCCTCTCGCTTCACGACTCATTACTCAACAATTGCAACTCTTCTCCAAAACTAAAAAAAAATGAGTCCTCTTCAATATCATGGACAACGATTTGTCACACGAACATGTATCCTCTCATAGAGATCATGAGGCTTACCAACAATATCATAGGAGTAACAACCAAGAGAATTTGGATCCATTTAACCTTTGCCACTTAAGACCATCATAACAAAGCCGTGTCTTGTCTGATATCCACTCTTCATTTATGTCCTCATTTAGGCGAGGAAGAATACGGATCACTTCTGGACCATGACTGTCAATTTTAATGTTGGATCCAACTGCATTAGTAACATCAATGCTCTTTGTGCCCTTTAGTTCCCGGTTTCTTTCTTTGAATGCAAATGGTTTATAGGTAAGGGCCCCAACGAGACAGATATCTATCACATTCCCTGAAAGCTCACTTGTCATCAATCTTTCCACATAAGTGCCAATTTCCTCGCCACTTCCACATCCCAAAATGCCAAGGTCTTGCACCCCAACAACTTCAAAAGCAAACCTAACACACCTTGTACACTGAATACACCTGGTCATGACAGTCTTGACGAGAGGGCCGAGGTTCTTATCCACCATGGACCTCTTCATTTCGGTGAAACACCCATGATCTGATCCGAAAGCCATGGACTGATCCTGTAGATCGCACTCCCCTCCTTGGTCACAGATTGGACAATCCAGCGGATGATTCATCAATAGAAACTCCATCACCCCTTCCCTTCCCCTTTTCTCCATCGGGGTATCAGTCTTTATCTTCATGCCAAGAAGCGCAGGTATAGCGTAAAATGCCACGGGTTTGGGACTCTTCTCAACCTCAACGAGACACATGCGGCAATTTTCGGCGATGGAGAGACGAGAATGATAGCAGAAGCGAGGGATATCGACCCCCGCTAACTCACAGGCCTAGAGCACCGTCATGCCCTTGGGAATCTTGACCATGTGGCCTTCCACGGTCACTTCAAAAGCCTCCTCCGGCTTGGGGATATTTGATTTCTCGTCATCCGAATCAGAAGAAGACAAGTCGTGCCCCGGAAGTTTTTCAGCGACCTTCTCCATCACACTGTCTAGAAAAGACGCTGCCTCCTCTGGATGAGTGGTGGTATCGCCTCACCAAACCCTGTTCACCAGCGCGATCTCCTCATCATAAACTTTGACGTCTTCCTTCCCTGTAACAGACTGGCCTTTTCCTTATAGTCTGCCTCACTTTGATTCAGCGAGTTTTAAATAGTTCTTAGCCCACACAGATAGGCTTGGCCCTTCCTTCTTTGCAAACCGATTACCA
>JASDQU010010231.1:154635-169755 GCA_032191745.1 Picea mariana
CCATGGACATTTCACATTTCACTAAACTCAAATTTTTACCCATTCACATTTCACTAGTTTTCAAAAAATAATTAATAAAAACTTAATTTAAATCCAGAAACTTAGGATTCTATTTCAATTTCTTGTCTTCAAGTTCCTCAAGTCAAGTAGCGAAGGCGGCAACGTATCCAGCAAAGGGCTCCCTACATACAGAACTTCCAAAGGAAGTGTCCATTCTGATATCCATTATCTCCAAGTCCACTTTAATATTCGCACCATTGTTTCCATGGAAATCCTTAGTGCTGAATTGCTTTGAATACACCATAAGGTCGTTTATCAACCTATACGCCTCCTCAAAACCCTCTTGCCTTTTCAATTCTAATCCATTCTTGATCAATTCTTCCACTTTATCTTGCATGGCTTTGTTAAAAGTAATGGAAGGAAAATACAGTATGTCAAAATCACGAGTGTTATCTACGTTCCTGTGCCCGCCGATAATCTCAAGAGATACCATCTCGTATCTGAAGACATCGCTCTTGGAGGTGATTCTCGCCCTCCAAAAGCCATTCGGGCTCCATCTATCCATGCGTAACCATGGATTGGGAGGAGAATATATGGCACAAATCCTCTGGCTGTGAACAACAGATGCTCACCATAAAATCCATGCCCAACACCAGGGGCTCAAGAAGAAGAATCTGAATGTAAAACCACCAGCATTCCCATCTAGATTCTGATACATCTCTCCTGTCCGTCCGCCTACATACATTAATAGGATTGCATGTTTATGTTTTCTTATGGATTTCTCCCATTTTCGTTGTCAAATAATTCCGATTTCAAGACCAAAAAACAAAATTGCACACTGGAATAAATTGAGGGCATTAAACAAGACTCTTCAATGGTAAAAGTTTAAAAATTTCAAGATACCTGTCGAGATGTTCTTCCTAACCAGGGTCGGAAGTAGCTGAGAGAAGGGAGAGAAGAAGCAACAATGGATATGGCTGCAAAAATGAACTTAAGGAGCAAACAAACAAGCGGGCTTTACAAAATTTAAATTTCAAATTAAGGAGCGAACAATCAAGTGGGCTTTACAAAATTTAAATTTCATTAGGCCTTATCGAATCATGACATGGACGTCCCATCATCGTATCATATCCTAATCTTACGTACAAATCTTATGCAGGCGATCTCCATGGAAAAACGCCATAGACAATTGTCGGATTCAATATCCATCGTGCATGGATGACATCATGTAGCATACATTGTTATGGCTATGGGGTAGAATGTAGCAGCCCAGATAGCATCAGTTGTCGCCGGAAAACTACCTACCGGAGAAGAACACTTGGGAGGGAAGATTGCTCCCGAGTTAGCCTACTACTTTATTTCATTATTATTGCATTTCAATAAACTTGGTTATAAGTACCTAGTACCTTTTATATCAAAAATTAAGAAAAGTAAAAATGCCATGTGTTCTCTCATTATTACTATCCATTTATTTCATTATTATTGCATTTATGCTTTTCTCTTATCATTAATACAAAGTGTACTCCTACTAGATTAATACAAAATGATATACATATAATTATGTATGATGACATATGTGTAATTTCTTTTTAATAATTTTGAATTTTTTTAATGAAAATAAATTAGTAAAAATATAGTTAAAGATGAAAAACAAAATGATATAGACAACTTATATATATATCTTTCCCTTTTAATAATAATTTTGAATTTTTCTTTAATAAAGACAAATAATAATTATAACAAATTGATAATGGTTTTATAGTAAATTGACAATTGTTGGGACACTCTAACTAGTACAATGATCCCATCTAAGTACACTATTTCCAAATTTACTTGGCAAGGACTAAGCTGCCATGCAGCCCTTGTTATTATTAATTTTAAAAGTATTGTTATGGTTATAGAATTTTACAGTGATTACAATTTAAGAAATGAACTCTTTGCATGAATGAAAAAGTAAGTTTGACCGATAATTACTCGATCGTGAGGATTGAGGATTTGATATTCACCATCATTGTCTAGTATCAAAATAACATGAACTACTTGGTCATGTAAAAAATCGTCATTATAAATAGGCGATGAAATGTCGATTTCCACGTTTCGAAGCTCGTTTGTATGTTGGCTATTGAAAATGCAAGGCACTAAGTAAATGTAGTGTAGAGATAAATTCGATTGAGGTTGGGGCACACATCAAGAAACTAAAGGACAGATCAACCACAAAAACGGAGAACCCCAAACAACATTCTACATATCGTATCCAATCAAGATTTTATCTTATAGGAGAATAATCGTTCTAGATGATAATTGAAGTCTAGATCACCCAAACCAACCTGGTCAACTATTCGTATTACAAATTAATTATCTAGCAGTAATAATTTTAGAGGATGAGATGACGACCAGGAATCCTCACCAAACATGGTCGATACTTTTTAAGTGATTCTACAAAGCTCGAAACAGGAACTCCTAAGAAAATGACAGGTCGGCGAATTCATGATGCTATCAAGGGTAACGATGGAGTCAAATAGCTGGAAGGAAAACTCCAGTGCAACTAGATAAAGAGCGATTATATTTCTGAAAGAATAACAATGTCATCATTGTTGCCAGTAGTAAAACACCCTTACAGGTAGAAGACTAATAGCGACAGGTCTCGCATACAAATTTGAAATAAGATCATTTACAGGATTAACCAGAACGGTGGCGACAATGCAGTTTTGGAATTCTCGACGAAAAAGGGGCTTTTTAAAAAGATCAAGAATACAATGTCTGAGAGATCAAAAGAAGTTTAACGGGAAACAAGTCGGCAATGCAATTACAAACTGGGTTTCAATTTGGTTGAGGCCTCTCAAAGTTTAGGAAGCTACATTATAATTCTAACACTAGAGTTAAGAACTAAACCCAGATTTTGAATCCAAGTGTAGTAGCAGGCTTAACAATTAGACAACGCTACAAGAAACTGGGATATTAACGATTAATACAGAAATGTATTTCCAATAAACTCAAATGACTATCAATTAAATTCATAAAATCGATAAGACTAACTTTAAAACTTTAAATAAACAAACTATGCAACATTAGATTTATAACTATAGCAATACTCTTAATGGAAATTCGCATGTCGTTCATTCGATTAAGGTTTCAATGGAAATTCGCCTGACATAAGGAATGTTTAATCAATCGTAACCAGTGGAAGATAAATCCATTTAGTCGATATATTAAATTTATATATTTAATCAGAAAGATTTCACATGAATGACTTACCTACAAATTTCTTAAAATTATATCAGTTGATTTTTAATCTTTCCCTTACGAGTAATAAAGAAAGAATGTAAAATTTACATAAAAACATCGGCTGCAAATTGTTGCTCAGGGGTATTACAATGCGTCTAACTTAATTTTACATATAACACAAATACAATATGCAAATATCGTGACCGAGGTTGAAACTGGGTGAAGAAGAACCTCCGCTGGAGCTTGTGCAATGTTCCTTCCTTCGTTATGCTAATCCAAATACTACACCAGTACCTCACAACCAACGCTGGGGGTACTCTTCTTCCCCCTTAGCCCCCCGAGTCGCAAAGGGACCACACACAAAACCAGAACACAATAGCTCCCAAGCTTACCTCGCAAGGAAGATTTTTGACTCTTTACACAAGCTTGGAGTCCCAACTCTCACAAGTAAAACATAGTATAATCAAATTTTGGCAGCAGTACTAAGCAAAGTGAGATCCATTTCCCTTCTACACCATTTCTTCTATAGAATAATTCTCAATGACACTTGTCCACATGCACAACTAATTCATTTTTAATAATTAAATTAAATGATTATTCATCCAACACGTGTCACACTCTCCCAAAGTTGCACATGTATTTACCCTTTTTATTTTATTTAAAAAGCTATTTTCCCACACATTCCCCAATGTGTTCCAATTTTCTTTCTTAGTTATCCCTTTGTTCCCCAAATTCTCATTTAATGAGTGTCCCCTATCTAGATCTAAGTTAAGTTGGATTAGGAGTCTTCTTTTAGTTAGACTTAGTGGTAGTTTGACTCAAGTTGTTATTCTATGTGTACACCTATTCTCTCATGTTTCGTTTCTTTCTATTTTTAAAATCCCTTTTATTAATTTCATGCACACATGTGCAATTTTCCCAACCTTTAAGTTTTTTATTCCCTCTTTTCCTAGAGTTTTGATTTTGTCGCAAATCTTTTTAACGTATTTCCTATTTTATTTAGTCCTTTATTTAAATTTAGACTTAGATTTAGGCTTTGACTCTGGTTAGGCTTCTAAGTTTATAATTTACTAATTAATTAATACTCTGTCATATCAAGATCTAAGTATTTTATTAATTTTCTAGGCCATCTAGATTTATGGACTCACATTTTAATTACGCGACGTGCCCTTCAAGATGCACCTCTGTTCTCTAAGGGTGCCACTCGCCTTTGACTGGTTTTGGAAGATTTTCCGACCCTTGGAGTCAACACTCCATTTGGTCGACCTTGTGAGAGACTAAGGGCTTGTAAGGAATAAGGATTATGCCTTATTGTGTGCCCTTTAGATTACCTCGTGAGCGATTATCTCAGTATGTCCTCATGGCATCGTGTACCTATCGAACTAGGTAATCGTTAACCTACAGTGCAGGTTACGACGAGAGTCCTAGTAGGTTGTGATAGGGACGCTTCCACACCTCTCCCTCAAATGTATGGTTTATTTGCATGACCCATTTACTCCTTATGTGAGTCAGATTAGCAAGCATCGCCGAGCCTACATCTACTGACAAAAACAATGTTAATAATCCATATACATAAATCATATTGTAATCAATCATATATCACATGTGCGTAAAATGAAATACTCAAACAAATGCACTCCACTCCATGACTCAATCTAGAGTCCAAGAAAGTCCATTGATGCCATCAACATCCATAACCCGTCACGTGTCATGCACTCTCAGTAGAACTCATCAGTAATATCTATCAATACAATATACATCTGAAAGTAACATATAATCATAATACATCATCATCATATATAACTCATAAAAACGAAATCATAATGTACCATAATTGGATCACTTGCACGCAAGTGCCCTCAAAGAATAAGCCAATATAAGTGTGATGAGTAGTATGGGATGTTACACGATGTCTTACTTCTTCATAAACCCATAAATTGATAAATAACTTGAACTGTAAATGAGATAATACAACAGAAAATAAAAGAACTCAAATACATATGTAATTGACATACATCATTGCATCTTCAAAGTCCCTTTAATAGCATAATTGTTCTTCATCATCTCAAAATTCCAAATTACATTACAAAATAGGCTTACAAAAACACAATTTTAAAGATGCTCCGAAAATTCGCTGCTCAAATGCAAAATGGAGTGCACCGTTGAATTCCTCGCGAATAATCATGCAAAAATGATATTAAATACTCGAAATTCTGTCACAATGACCCCCGACACTTTTTAGGGTGTAGCCTCAAACCCTTAATACTCTTGGCACGCTTCAAGAGACTAAAGTATGCATCAAAATTGTGTGTAATAGCTTTGGGGTGCGTGCCATTAAATAGGCATGGGCCTCTAACTAAACCCCGAAATTATAGGAATGCATTAGATACAAGTTGTTGGGTTGTTTTAACCAAACCCAAACTAACTTGACAACTTATTACTAAAGTTAGAGGGCATCCCACTAAATGTGGAGTTGTTGCCACAGTGGTTAAAACCAGTTGCTAAAATAGCGGAGGTCTTCGGTTCTATTCCCTTCCACGCGCATATGTTTCGTTATTTGTTTAAATATATAACATATGGTTATATATGTTATAACAATATGTTATATGGTTATAACATATATTATATACGTGGGGTTATAACATATCCGTTGACATATAAGGTTAAACCCCTCAAGCGTTAAGGTTCAAGTCGTATGGTATATTGTAAGACCAAGGGCTAGCCCTCAACCCCTTTCTTTCCCCAAATGAAACTTTAATACAACATAAATAAAATGTATGCCACCATTGTGTTAAGATCCAATGTGTGGTGCAATGGTTGTGGGAGCTTTGTGAAGGTGTTTGGTGGCTATGGAGGTCATAGGTTTGAACCCGATTGAATCCATATATTTTTTACAACCCAACCATCATTGGCCAATGGGAAGATGCCACGTGGCAACATCTCATTGGACCTCCCATGCCATGTGTCATTACATTATTGTGCCACTTAGAGTACGAATTGTCAACTCAATTACTAACTATGTATGCCACATCACATGTCGTGCCACATCACCTGTTGTTGTACGGACATGTGCCACATGCCACCCTCTGGTGGTGCCACGTGTCACCCATGTTTTGCCTAGTTTGACCAAACTTTGACTAACCATAACTTTTGCATATGGACTCTATTTGACACGTTGTTTGCGTTGTTGGTGATCCAGACAAATATCGATGGCCACCCACCTATTCCGCTGGTTCAAAGAATAGTTTTCCATTTTGGCAATTTTTTACAGTTTTTTGCGTCCCAAACTTTCCAGATATACCTTTTTGACGAGGTATCGAACACCCCAAGCGGAGATTTATGCAAAATTTATGCCCTCGAGAATTTGACGTATCAACTACCCCCATCGGGGCCCGCAAACCTTTTGGTGCTTCATCTTCCGCGGTTATGGTTTTGATTTTCTTTATGTTAAAAAGCCCTTTAGAGCCTCATTGTAATCGTCATCTTCTTGCGAATGAGCATAGCCATCGCATCTCTTCTCGAAGATAAGCTACCACCATTCTAGCGAGTTCATTCACTCTGTATTTTTATAGTTTCTGTACATTTCTCTCATTAATAAAAATTGTGCATTATTGTATCTCTCTATGTTTCATGCAATATATCTGTGTATTTCATTGTTATATCTCTGCCTTCATTTCATTCTCAAAATAATCCAGATTAATTGGAAAGCTGGCGACAAGCTCTACATAATGATGCCATTTTCTCAAACTTTTGAGACAGTCAAATTTTGAGCTTTTCTAACCCTTTATGGATCCTTGTGACCGTTCTAGATCCTCCTAGAACTCTATGAATGTTCCTGGATCCCCCTGGATCATTCCTCCCCACTAAAGAACTTTTGTACCTCCAAAAGTATAAATACTCAACAACTTAGTGATGATAGCTTATTCACTCTTCCATCTTATTGAATCTTTCAGAAGTAAGTCTTAATCTTGGGTCTTTGATCTCATGTACTAGATCATGTTGAAAAGTCAACAAGAAACATGTGTCTAATTTACTTTTCCCTTAATTAAATTAGAAAATAAATATTAATCTATTATCTCATTCATAACTGAGTGATTTGGAATTGTAACAGAATTATAAGTGTAGTTAAGTGAGTTAATATCAGTCGTACTAGTTGTAACGAAACATGCACTAGTGAGAGTTCAGTTAATCAGTGAACTCACATGCAACTGAAGATTCGCCACGGTTAACTACATGCATGTCAGTTCCAATGGAGATCCAGTTGAGATAACATGTGAAAGGGACAGTTTGGCTATCAGTTGTGATTTGTTCACACACGCAGTAAATATGCTTATGAGCATGTGCAAATGAGGCAATTGTATTCATTCTATTCATTGTGATAATTTGGATTGCAGAGATTGAGCAGAGGAGGCAGGCTGTCTGGACACATGAATTGGCGCATGTATTTGCTAATTTGTGTATGACAGTGTGAGACGATTGTATTGTACTGAGAGCTCTTGGATTAGAGTTTTGTATGAGATTGTTTCATGATTCATGATATACATAATATATGATAGTGTGGTTTTCATCTTTACGCTTTCCCGGTAAAACTTCTGTGTTGTGTGTTATTGATATTTCACTTTGTGCATTGTGGTTGTGATCGTGGTTTAATTGCTTCCGCAAGAATAATAGTAGAAGCGATTATGTATTTAACAAGTAGCGGAAATTGTTAGATCAGGAGAATCGTAGGAATACATTAATTTGTATCAAAATTTCTACAGATCAATGTACTTCTATCTACTTCTTTGGAATATGGCTCTAATTCTGGCCTCTGGCATTGTAGATAATATGATCTATATAGCTTCGGTTCTGGCTCATAAGTTTTCAAACTGAAAAAAAGTTTTGTTCACTGAATCTCTGGAATACCTGTATCATATATTTCAACATCCAGTTCCATCTCCTTCTATGGAAGAAAATCTATCTCGACCAATGTGAAACCAAGTCGAATGTTTATCTATGTCTTTCCCAGTTGGACTCTTTGTTCTGCTTGATGTATCTGTAGAAGTCCCTAAATGAATACTTTGTTCATTGTCGCTTCTGCCTTGAAGAACAATTTCGCATGTACTATTATTTGTACGTACCTTGATTGCTTATGTTCAAGGTATACATTTGAACATGAAATAGTATTTTGAAGATGCCTATAACATGCATCTGCATGTCTCTTAAAAGAGGATTATTCAAAAATCAAGTGAAAATTCTTTCACCTCACTTGTCCAATATCATTCAACTTTCCTGCTTGGATAACGAGCACCTTGCTCATCATAACCATAATGAATACCGAAACAACATTGTTGACCAAGTTAACCATTCCCTTAAATTCACAAACTCCGCCATTCATTGTTGTAGTAGTCAACCATAATTCATTGATTAGTAATAAACTGATCAACAAAATTTAATATACAAATGTGAAAGAGAATGAACCATCAACATATATGCCCTTCTTAAGAGGATTAACATCAACCAAAGGACCCGTTTTGCTTTCAACCATAGGCTATGTATCTGGATCGTGGATACTAGCATTAGCTAGCATGTGCCCTGTAGAGACAACTACCAAATTCATCTTCATCCAATGAGCTCTCACAATGAACTCAATCCCATCCTTGAAACTGAAATATCCCTAATCCAGCTGATTTGGATATCTACCTCTAAACTACGGTTTTTGATACTGAATTTGATACTCTGGGGGTTTCTGACTGCGTTTGAGTTACTGTGTGAACATCCTTGGTGATTTTCGCATGTGGGTTCCAGTTTGTTATGTGTTTAGCAATATAAGACAATGCATGTGAAATATGGATAACACAACTCACTGATATATATAACGTTGAAAAAATAGGAAATGCAATAATAACTGGAAGCATATATAATAATCGTCAGTTAGATCTCATGGATCATCACTGGAATACAAAATAACTGATAAGAAATACCAGTGATCAGAAGAATGGGTGTTGGTCTTCACATGCACGGATAGAGCGGAAAAAAGTAGTCAAGTAGCTCATGGTAACTGTTGTAGAATCCGGAAAACTCGCCATGATGGCGATACCCATCGGAATGAGTTGGAAACAATCTCAAAATATGTGCCCTGGTCTCTAGACTGATCCTGAAGACTGTCGGACTGAAGATCCAATCTCTGAAGCTTCGGATGTCACCCCCTCAGGGTTTGTGCACCTCCTGGGCTCAAGGAGTGCGCCCTAGTGATTCCACCGATGAAATCTGATGATGTATAGCTTAAAACGATCATCCTAGTCTCATGTGTAATGGGTCGGAAGGGATTCCTCGGATCTGCCCCAGAATGTCCCCTAGAACACCAAATGTGCTTCCTCAAGAGTTGCGCCCTAAATGACTATTTTTTTCTTTCCAGGAGATCCCACTGTCGGAAATTGACAACAGGTGGCTCAATAGGTGTGCCCTAGCTAGCTTTCTAATGGGTCGGAAGGAATCGACCAAATACTGACTGTCTCAAGCGGCCGCACAAACCCTCTCTCTAACACATGTGCCCTCACTCGTTGAGCTACGCAATCACTGAACTGGATATTGCAATGGACGGTGAGATACTTGGATGGTACCTCTGATAGGTTAGGGTGTCTCTCAACGTTGAAACTGATCAATGGTGGTGGTTTCCTCCAGAAATCCACAAAACAACAAAGGGGTTGATTTCCTCCTCCTCTGCAACTATCTCAACAACAAATCATAACATAATATTGAATTAGGTTGCTTTACCCTTCCTTTATAGCTTCCTGAAACCCTAATTCGTTGTTGACCTTTTCCCTCAAAGTGACTTTTACTTTATTTTATTATTCCTTGATTAAATCACTTAATTAATTAATTAACCTTTTTACCTCTAAAACGTGATTTATCCATCTTGATGGCTTCTCCAGCCACTGAAAGTCACTTCTCATCATCTTATCCTGTAATGCTCTTCCTCCCGATTCCGATGAGCTATTACACTAAGATATTTCTCCAAGTAATATGCCCATTATGACCTTCCTAGTGAATTTAATTAAGATATGACCCATAATAACTCAAAATCACGGAAATCATTGGAATGCAACGAAACCAAAGCCAAGCTGTGCGGAATGGATCCTGATGATGAACGATGCAATTCAGGCCCAATAAATCCCTCAATATCTCTCGAACTCTTTGTCACCCCTATCTGGCTACTCTGGTAGGCATAACACTCTGTATTGTTATAATGTCTTGTAACGGCCCCGTCATTATGACTAAAAGTGACTCAGCGCAACAACAATTTTTTTTTTATAGCAGGACGACAATCAATGACAACAGTTAATAACACAACTTGATGACGAACACAATGCACACAGATTAGGAAACAAACAACAATGACTAAGCATACCTACACATCATGCAACTGGACGAAACATGCAATAATCAAAACACAGATAACAACGACTACCAGCCCGACACAAGCAAGACAATGCCGACAAGCTAAAGGACAACATCAACAACCTGACACATCGGCTTCGATGACCAATACCTAGAAACCTCTACAACGCGCAAAACCAAATGCATTAAGGTGTTACAAAATCCCGTACCAACATCTATTACAACGAACAAACAACCACATCGGAAAGCATAGACTTCGATTAGGTTATCATTCGCCTCTATCCATCAAGGTGCACAATGATCCCCTCATCAGGAATCATGTTGTCACAAGGCGATAGTCGTGACAGTAACCATGGCGCGACAAACATATCTAGACCTATAACCTAAGCTAAATCCCTCATGCTAGGAGACCGAAACATCTGTCAAAATACACGAAGACTATACCCATGCGCCCAAACAATGAGTCGACATGAAGTAAGGTGACATCAATCAAATTTTAATTTGTGCAACCAACCGAAGAATTCTTGTTTTCTTAAGAGGCACCTTTCAAGGAAGTCTCCCACACTGTAAACTGAAATAAGATTGATATTAATTTATCTTAGGGGTAGTATTAAAAAACGGAAAGAAATTAAGCCAGAAATACTCATCCGAGAGACGAGTTGCATTCTCGAATTTAAACAATTATCACAGACCATTTAAAGCCAAGGTCTGATAAGCCCAAGATTACCTATCACAAGTTGCGCCACAATGAAAACTCTTGGAAACTTAAACAGTTCCTGCCGCTTGGATAAGAAAAAGTTCAACTTCCAACCGTTCCCCAGCCCAACAAAAATAAAAATAAACAAAATACACCTCATCATTGTAATCACAAATTACATCAAGATACCTCTTTACTTGATCTGAAAATAGAAGGCTGACTTGTTATGCTATGCAAGCACCTCTACTTCATTAAAATAAACTTTACAGGACCTTGCTTCATGTGTTAAAATATGCAATATAAACTTATGTGTTAAGTTTATGAAACTTCTTTCTTTAAATGTTTATGTATGAGGAAATGTTCTTGTAAATGGTTAAATATGTACTTCAAATAAATACACAGCAACAATACTTGCAGCAAATAAAGCATCAATCGCACAACAAGAACAACATGATAAAGGAGTTCACCCCCCTCTGGGCTACATCTCCTTGAGCCTCCATAATGGACTTGGCTCTCTGGGATTAATTAGTCAAAAGTTCTTTTACAAGTTGCTTCTCAACTCAAATGGAAAAACAAACTGTACCATTGAGATCAGAACACATAAAAACCCCAAAAGTGACTAATAGAACTCTGAAAACGGATCATGGCTCATCCGGGCATGACCTCTTCTACATGTGGCCATAAGCTTCCATGAGCTTCTCTTTGGAAAAAACACCTGTAAAAGTCCTCAACGGCCTCTGAAACCTGTCTCAATGTGTTCAGAGCATATCAATTAGCCAAAAATGATTATTCATTCATAGAAAACAAACATAGGCTCACCAAACCATGTCCTCCATCAAAGAGGGCTTCAAGCTCCCTGGAGCTTGTTGAAACTTCAATGGTGAAAAATTTGCAGAAGAAGTCTTCAAATGGCCTTGAAAATAGCACCAATGGATCCAACACGTCCAAAAACCCCTAGCTGGGCTTTTACGGCACCTCAATCGGCCAAAAGATGAAGAAGTTAAGCCTCCTCCATTTTCCTCCTTCAAGCTTTCTGAAACTGGTTCGCCAAAACGCACCTCTGTGTGCATGAACCAAGAACACGCTCCAAAACGCGCATTGAAACCTAGCTCCGAGCGGTTCTGAAAAACGGTCCAAACTGTAGGACGGTTAGGGCGCCTCCAGCCCCTAACCGCCTAGCTCTCGGGCATATGGTCCTCCATACGACCTGTTGAAATAGCAAAAAGGGCTAACACTTGCAACCGTTTCAAAACTCCGGTTGTGGTCACATTTAAAAAATCCGGCGCACGAATAAACATGGTCACATGGCAAATACAAAGGACCCCGGGCTGTCCATTTAAACGACCCAAACTCCGCGCGCAAGTGTAGCTAGTGGTCATGTTTAAAACATATAAAACCGTGGGTTAACATTTGTTTACCCCCCCGCGCGCACGCCATATCATATGAATACACACACGACCACGGGTCGGGGCTTATCCCCAGCCCGCTCCCCGACCACACATTACATAGTGTAACTTTAAATAAAATTAAACACGTTTATATAATAAGAATTAAAGTGTGGTCTAGCGGTCGGAGGCCCGTTGTGAAGGCGCTAAGTGTGGAGGAGGTCGTCGGTTCGAATCCGGTCGACACAATATATTTTTTAATTAACAAACCAAACAACCAATAAATGGGTGCCACGTGGCAGCCCATGACTGGCCACGTGGCACCTTACCATTCGACGAAAATGATGCCACGTGTCAAACATCGATTGGTCCACGTGCCAGACACGTCACTTCATCATACTGCCTAGTCGACCTTGCCACATCATCGTCGTACTGCTCAGTCATCTGTTGCATCAGCCTACCACGTCAGCCGCTGACGTCACCCGTCCCACGTGTCACCCTTCCAGTGGTGACATGTGTCACCTCTGAATTGGTCCAACCGTACGCCCAAAAAGCTAAAACTGCCTGACACGTGTCATCACCTGGAGATGCCACGTGTCCTGTATGGACCTGCCACGTATGTTGTATGGACCTGCCACGTGTCCTGTACTGACCTGCCACGTGTCCTGTACGAACTGTACGGACAGGTACAGTCAGCATCAAATTTTTGCCTGTTTGGCTTGGCGAACAGATCGCGATATCTTCTCCATACGGACTCCGTTTGAGAAAGTAAATATACCGTCGGAATCAGAAAGACGAGATGGATGCAATGGCACCATTTTCGTCGCATTCCGAGCACTTTGAAATTTGAGCTAAAATTTGACCCCTGGTCCAGATTTTGATCACACCTTCCCATTGAAAGGCTTTTGGACCCACAAAAGATTATCTGTATGATATCAAGTTATATCAAAATCTGTTCGACAATCACCTGAATACTCTGACATGCTCTGCACTGCAACTGGCCATGTCCTTCAACCACTGCTCTCTGGCTGCTGCTGACCCACTACTCTCTCTGTGCTTGGAAGAATGCCAACCTTCCCACTGAGAATCAAGTCCCTCTTCCGAACTCTTTGGCGTCAACAAAATCATCTCTTCAATGGCTGCAAAAACCTTCCTACGACATCTTGTCACAAGCGAAGAAAACCATCAATCTTGAAAACAAATCATACAAGATTGAAAATGATGCCAACAAAATCTTTTGTTCTTCAAACAAACTGTCGCATCTCGTACTTTATCAAAGCACATGGTGTTTTCAAAATCAACTTTCAAGTCAATAAACACCATCGACTAAACACAAGTCGAACAACACGATCGACACAACATAGTCGTCAAAAAATCATCAACACCAGTCGAGACTCATTGAAACATCAACCTTCCCAAACTGACAAGTCGACAAACATGATACATAATCATGTAACAATCATGAATCATCCATGATGAACCATCACCAGGTTACTACTTACACATACACAAAAACAATTGCATGTGCATGACTTCTTCAACTCCTCTTTCAGTACAAACATAAGTACAACCTCGAAACATATGGGTACTTAAGAGTTGAATACAAAAAATATAAATGGCTGCAACTTATCATGCTTCCCATAAATGCACACATAACACTGAAAAGTGCATTTACAATAGAAAAGCGCAAGCCTTACTTGCTCAAGAAATCCAACCATTTCTTACCAAGCCAACTCAACAGTGACTTTTTCTGCTGAACGTCGTCCTCTTGTGAATCATCTTGACTCACATCGATGATGGAATCTCCACTTCCATTCTTGCCAAACTCTTTCTCCAACTGCTTCTTGTGCTGTGGATGAGTATTTGGATGCAATGTCCAACATTGGTCAATGAGATGACCCCGCTTCTGACAATGAGTGCAAACCTTTTGCATCCTCTTTTCACGCTGTCTTTGCTTAGAAAGTTTCCTGAAATTGGCCAATCTTTTCCAACACTTTGAAACATGATGGTTATACAAACCACAATATGTACAAGGATTCTTTCTTCCAAATTTATTATTCTTAACATAATCAAATGCAACTGAATGATAAGCGGAATCATACCTGGAGCATTCACCTTTATCGCCTCTTTGAGGAGGTGAATATGAAGAGTTACAAGCTCTCCTTTGAAGACCATCAACAGTGTTCTTGTCCTCATCACTGTCACAACTCTCACATTTGCATTCATCCTGAACACAAGCCTTGCATGCTGAAGGGATTGAACTTTCAACAAAAGTTCTTGAACTTTCACTTTTAAAGCCTTCCTGAGGAGGTGAACTTGAAACAAAATTTATGCTTGGAACTTTTTCCCTTGTCTCCTCGACTTTGGAATTTGCTCCATTCCGTTGTTCATATCCAAGACCACAAAACTTAGGTCTCTCTTCAACAATAATAG
>JASDQU010010231.1:180681-230389 GCA_032191745.1 Picea mariana
ATTCATCTTTAGAGGAATTAGAAGATAAACTAACATTGCATACCTTATGTTCATGCATGTACTTGGTAAGGGTTTCCTTTGCCTCATGGAGTTGAATCTCCATCTCATGCAACCTTTGCAAAAGCTGGTCTTTCTCCTGCTTCATGGCCATCAACTGCTCTTCAAGGGCAATGTTTTTATTCCTGTCTTCACACATCTCTTTCATCAAATCTCTCAAAGTTAGAATCTCTTCTTTGTTAAAGAATTGAGATAATGAAAATGTATGAGAACTATTAATGCTTGAAGCTTCTGCCATCCTTGCAAGATATCAAACTTCAACACAAAACTTGCACAAAAACCAATAGCTAAATCTCAAGCTATCAATGGCAAACACATGAGCAAAACAAACTATGCTCTGATACCACTTGATCTGAAAATAGAAGGCTGACTTGTTATGCTATGCAAGCACCTCTACTTCATTAAAATAAACTTTACAGGACCTTGCTTCATGTGTTAAAATATGCAATATAAACTTATGTGTTAAGTTTATGAAACTTCTTCCTTTAAATGTTTATGTATGAGGAAATGTTCTTGTAAATGGTTAAATATGTACTTCAAATAAATACACAGCAATAATACTTGCAGCAAATAAACCATCAATCGCACAACAAGAACAACATGATAAAGAAGTTCACCCCCCTCCGGGCTACATCTCCTTGAGCCTCCATAATGGACTTGGCTCTCTGGGATTAATTAGTCAAAAGTTCTTTTACAAGCTGCTGCTCAACTCAAATGGAAAAACAAACTGTACCATTGAGATCAGAACACATAAAAACCCCAAAAGTGACTAATAGAACTCTGAAAACGGATCATGGCTCATCCGGGCATGACCTCTTCTACATGTGGCCATAAGCTTCCCTGAGCTTCTCTTTGGAAAAAAAACTTGTAAAAGTCCTCAACAGCCTCTGAAACCTATCCCAATGTGTTCAGAGCATATCAATTAGCCAAAAATGATTATTCATTCACATAAAACAAACATAGGCTCACCAAACCATGTCCTCCATCAAAGAGGGCTTCAAGCTCCCTGGAGCTTGCTGAAACTTCAATGGTGAAAAACTTGCAGAAGAAGTCTTCAAATGGCCTTGAAAATAGCACCAATGGATCCAAAACGTCCAAAAACCCCTAGCTGGGCTTTTACGGCACCTCAATCGGCCAAAAGATGAAGAAGTTAAGCCTCCTCCATTTTCCTCCTTCAAGCTTTCTGAAACTGGTTCGCCAAAACGCACCTCTGTGTGCATGAACCAAGAACACGCTCCAAAACGTGCATTGAAACCTAGCTTCAAGAGGTTTCGAAAAACGGTCCAAACTGTAGGACGATTAGGGCGCCTCCAGCCCCTAACCGCCTAGCTCTCGAGCATATGGTCCTCCATACGACCTGTTGAAATAGCAAAAAGGGCTAACACTTGCAACCGTTTCAAAACTCCGGTTGTGGTCACATTTAAAAAACCCGACGCGTGAATAAACATGGTCACATGGCAAATACAAAGGACCGCGGGCTGTCCATTTAAACGACCCAAACTCCGCGCGCAAGTGTAGCTAGTGGTCATGTTTAAAACATATAAAACCGTGGGTTAACATTTGTTTACCCCCCCGCGCGCACGCCATATCATATGAATACACACACGACCACGGGTCGGGGCTTGGCCCCGGCCCGCCCCCCGACCACACATTACATAGTGTAACTTTAAATAAAATTAAACACGTTTATATAATAAGAATTAAAGCGTGGTCTAGCTGTCGGAGGCCCGTTGTGAAGGCGCTAAGTGTGGAGGAGGTCGCCGGTTTGAATCCGGTCGACACAATATATTTTTTAATTAACAAACCAAACAACCAATAAACGGGTGCCACGTGGCAGCCCATGACTGGGCCACGTGGCACCTTACCATTCGCCGAAAACGATGCCACGTGTCAAACATCGATTGGTCCACGTGCCAGACACGTCACTTCACCGTACTGCCCAGTCGACCTTGCCATGTCATCGTCGTACTGCTCAGTCATCTGCTGCATCAGCCTGCCACGTCAGCGGCTGACGTCACCCATGCCACATGTCACCCTTCCAGTGGTGACACGTGTCACCTCTGAATTGGTCCAACCGTACACCCAAAAAGCTAAAACTGCCTGACACGTGTCATCACCTGAAGCCACCACGTGTCCTGTACGGACCTGCCACGTATGTTGTATGGACCTGCCACGTGTCCTGTACGGACTGTACAGACAGGTACAATCAACATCAATTTTTTGC
This sequence comes from Picea mariana, assembly GCA_032191745.1. Lineage (NCBI taxonomy): Eukaryota > Viridiplantae > Streptophyta > Pinopsida > Pinales > Pinaceae > Picea > Picea mariana. The sequence continues at coordinate 182,963 of JASDQU010010231.1, forward strand.
CTGTTTGGCTTGGCGAATAGATCGTGATATCTTCTCCATACGGACTCCGTTTGAGAAAGTAAATATACCGCCAGAATCAGAAAGACGAGACGGACGCAATGGCACCATTTTCGTCGCATTCTGAGCACTTTGAAATTTGAGCTAAAATTTGACCCCTGGTCCAGATTTTGATCATTACTATAACCAGAAATAAATCAAATAGGTTTATCATTATAAACAACTTAGACAATTATCTAAAAACATACGCCAAAAGCCACGACTCTGACATTGCGATAGAGATGCAGAGATGCAATATGCATATGTCAATAAGGCCAAAGTGAACCTACCAATACATAAATTGATGCATTATAATGGGTCTTCTTCCATGACATGATATTCAATTTAAAATACATTGACATCGCTGGCAAGATGTTTACTTCCAACGTCAACCGGATACAACATAAACCAAGATTAATGAATACTACACACTCACGAATCTTAAGGTAACAAGCATATAGATCTGGTCATAGGCTATGTTAAGGTAAACACGACACAAATGCCACCAACTGACAAGTCAACCCTTCACTATTAACCACTAGCTAGTCATAACTAAGATATAAAAGGAGATAGAAATGCCATAAGTCGTTGTCATTCAAATGCTGCCAAAAATTTTGTTGTCGCACAAACAATTTGCTATCCATATAATTCGTTGTCTATATAAAGGAATTAATCAATTATAATCGTTGTCAATCAATAAGATTATTGTCCATTAATACATATCAAAGCAAAAATGCTATCCATAAATCATATCAGGAAACAACGTTATTCATAAATCATGTCAGAAAATGCTACCCATTAATACCTAACCAAAAAAATTTGTTATCCATTAAATAATATCATTGTCTCTCTAGGATTCGCCTAGGGTCTATTAAATCGTGTTAATATATCTATTAAAAAGTCATTGTCATCCATCGAGTTGTTGTCAAAAGGTATGATATCGTTGTGTAAAGATAAAACATGAAATATAATCTTGCTGTCAAAATTACACTCGGTAAAATAAACAATTAGTTGTCTAAATATATAAATGGGCTGAGGACGTAGTCAACAAAGCTATAATCATCACGTTGTCATTCAAATGTATATTTTAAAATTCGCAGTATAGATACGTAGCTCTGGGTATATTAAATTTGCTGCTAGACTTATCAATACCAGACTCAAACAATACTAAATCACTATTTAAAACTTGTAAACATTCGTTGTATATAAGTTTGTTGTATTAACTAGTTTATGGATACATCTATGGATTGAACTGTTGATAAATACAATGATGAATCTATTGACAATAGTTGGGTAGCTACAGGTAAATCGCCCAGAATCGTGGTGTAAAAAGGTTGTATAATGTGCCAAGGAAAATCGTTGAGTAATGAGATATTGCAGTGTATCAATTTGTAGTGATATTGCAGCGATTTTGTAGTGATATAGCAGTGATATGATAATAATCAAACGTTGTTTATAATATATAATCAACCGTTGTCTGTCTAACAATAGATACATATTCAAGTGCTTGTCAATCTATTAAAACGCAACCAATATATGTGTAAATCGCAGAGTAAATACATGATAAAGCTAGCATATATATATATATATATATATATCAACATTAAAATCGCCATGCGCTGGGAGAAATAAATAAACAAAACGCACAGGTGATCATTAAACACACAGAGAGTAATAAGGCTAATCTGTGGGAGAAATAAATAAACAAAAGCGCAGAGGTTTTTCCAATCAAACACTAGGTAAATCGTGAAGTAAAAGTTGTGTAGAAATTCATTATGTAAATGGCAAGGAGCCTAGATGATCGAAGGTTAATCACCACCAAAAACGCAGATATTGGGCCTTCAAAACTCAAAGGTTTTCATTCACAAACACAGAGTTTCATCAATCCAAAACGTAGAGATTTACCAAAGTTTAAGCAATTAAAAACGCAGAGATATCAAATTTTTAATCAATCAAGACGTAGAGATACTCATTTACAAGAAGGCGCAAGGATTAGGGATTAATCGTAAGAGAAAAACGCAGAGATAAATAAGGGTTAGGTAACTGGGCAAAAAAAATCATCCTTCACTCATCATCCATGCATAGGAAAGCAGGGCATTTGAATCTATAGGTCTCTAAACACCGAAGTGACGATCGTCAATTCGGCTCCTAACTGACTGCTCAGGCACAAACTAATGACTAAATGGATAAGGGAAAAACACAAAAAAAAAATTAATAATCAACAAAACAAATACATAAAAGTCATAGCAGTCAGGGATTGGGTTTGCCAAGGGAATCAATTCAAAATGCAGCGAGCGTAAGGTTGGGATGACTTTAAGTTCATTGATTATAAAACGATGAATAAAACATAATCTTTACACAATAGAAGTACAGTAATGAAAGCGCGGGAACAATATTAAACTACCATTCAAAAATATACGCATGCGTACCATAGCCAAATGCGAAAGCTCTGAGTCGTTGTCCCATGCGTGCTTCGTCCAGCTCCCGCTTGCCGACTGATGTAACCTCACCAGTACCTCCCAGCCAGCGCTAGGGGTACTCTTCTTCCCCCTGAGCCCCCCGATCTACAAAGGGGCCACACACACAATACCAGAGAACTGCTAGCACCCAGCTCGCCTCGCAAGGTCGAGCTACCACTCGTTGCCCAAGCTGGGTATCCCAACTCCCACAAGAGAAGTTCAATCAAAACAAAAATTCAACAGCGTAACGTTACACATAAAGGTCAGATCCATACTCCTCCTCCTCCATCCTTTTTATAGAGTTTTTTAAGTGATTTCTTTCCCAAATTCTCATTAAATTCTTTTTTCGTTAATTTAATCAGAAAAAAAACCTCCCCCGTACACATGTCACCCATCCCCTAGTTGCACCAAAAAATTAATTTTATTAATTATTTAATTTCCTATTTCCCTCACCCACCTAAAAACATTCCTAAAAACGCTCCTTGGTGTCCCAATATTCCCTTACAAATCTTAAATGACTTACGCCTTACTTAATTCCTAGTTCAATTAAAAAATAGCAAGTTCCCAAGGATAGATTCCTTACTAAGTTAGACATTCAGCTTTTTCTTTATGTTTCCCCTTTTCTTTGGGTTTCCCCTTTTTTCTTCAAGTTTCTTATTTCTTTTAAGTTTCCCCCTTTTTCTTCTTTAATTAAAAATTAAATTAGCAAGTGTAGATGAAACAACCATTTTCCCTCTTTTCTTTTTATCTAAAATTAAATTAGCAAAAATAGATAAAAACAACCATTTCCCCCTTTTTTTTAAATTTTAATCCTCCATTATAATCTTGACTTTAATAAATAAATTTGAATTTCTTATCCCCCTTCTTGTTAGATGTTCATTTATTATTCTTTTTTGACCACATGTTCTAATTAGACCTAGACTGTAATTTCATTAGGTTGGGCGACATTTTTATTAGGGAAAAATGTTTTTAAATCTTACTTTTCACATCATTCATTTTAAGACCGTTTAGGTTTATTCACTTACTGGTTAAAATCGCGATGTGCCCTTCGGGACGTACTAGGTGCTCCAAGGGTGCCACACGCCTCTTTCTGTTTTCCTTGCGCGACGTGCCCTTCAGGACGCACTACGTGCTCCAAGGGTGCCACTCTCCTCTTTCTGTTTTCCTTGCACGACGTGCCCTTCAGGACGCACTACGTGCTCTAAGGGTGCCACTCGCCTCTTGACTAACTTGGTATACATAAAAAAAAACCTGGAGTCAATACTCTACCAATTGATCTTGTGGGAGACTAAGGGCCTTTAAGGAATAAGGCCCCTGCCTTATTGCGCACCCCTTAAAATCATCATGAGTGATTGTCACAGTCTGCCCTCACAACATCATGGGTCTTCTCGAACTAGGTAATCATTAACCTACAATTTGATCCACGACGGGAGTGCTAGTAGGTTGTGGCAGGGATGCTCACCACAACTCTCCCTCAAGTCTTTGGTTGTTCTGCGTGACCCTTCTACTCCACATGTGAGTCTGGTCAGCAAGCTATCGTCAACCTGCATCCATCAATGAATCATGTCAGCAACAATAATCAATCATCATAACATCTAATCATATGTACATGTGTCACATCAATAACATTCAAACCCAATAGTCCTCCCCCTAACTCGATCCAGAGTCCAAGGGGTTTCGTCGATGCCTCTGCATCCTCAATGTCCAAAGTCCTGCACACTCAAGAGAACCCATTCAATAACAATTGTCTATGAATACAACAGATTAACATATCATCAATCCATAATGTCTCATAATCATAATCGAACGACCAATAGTTTAATAATCTGGATCACTTGCAAGCAAGTGTCCTCAAAGAATAAGTTTGCTCAGTGCACGCAAGAGCGGGATGTTACATACACCCCCTCTTGTTTTAAACTTCGTCCCGAAGTTTCATAGTATATAAGTGTTGAAATAAAGTGTATCACAATATCATAAGTCTATCTATAAAAAATAATGGAAATTGTTGGCATATATCATATGCGTCCTCCCAGGTCGCCGAGTGTGGACTATAGTTGTCCCACTGGACCTTGACCTGATCTAGTGTTCGACACCGTAGTTGTCGAATGCGATGGTCCAGGATGCGAATTGGCTTAGCTGTGAGCGCACCCTCATCTGATACCTGCAAGGTACGAAAGTTAAAACATGTGTAGGATCACTAACATAATGTCTCAAACAGAGACGTGAAAGACATCGTGCATATGCCTCAAGGATCAGGCAAGGCTAGTCAATAGGCCACGACCCTCTCTTTTCCATAATTTTGCAGGATCCCATGAACCTAGGAGATAGTTTAGCACCCTTTCCAAACTTGATCGAACTCTTATTCGGTTTCACCCACAAGAATATTCAATCGCCAACATCGTAACTATAGTCGACACGGTGCACATCAACATAACTCTTATGTCGATCCTACACTTCCTTGTTCCTTTGTCTTATTGTTTGCATTTGATCTTCCATTTCTTGGATCGCTGCTGGTCCCACCAGGACCCTATCCTCAAGTCGATCCCAACTCAAAGGCGTCCAACACGGTCGCCCGTAAAGAAACTCGAAAGGCGCCATCTTAATGGTGCTTTGATAATGTTGTTATATGTGAATTCTACAAGTGCCAATAATTCTTCCCAACGCTTATGTTGGTCCATTCGTACATATGCAACATGTTCTCCAAGATTTGGTTTGTTCGTTCGGTCTGCCCGTCTGTCTTCGGGTGATACATGGTACTAAAGTTAAGTTGGGTTCCCAAGGCCTCTTGGAAACTAGTCCAAAATCATCCAGTAAACATCAATCGTCAATCAGATATAATCCTCTTAGGCACGCCATGCAGCCTCACAATATCACTGATGAAAAATTTAGCTATGTCAGGTGACTGATACGTCATACACACAGGAATAAAATGAGCACTCTTCATCAGAGTGTCGACTACCACAAAAATCGAGTCGTGTCTCCTTGCCGTCAGTGGCAATCCAACAATGAAATCCATCGAAATGACCTCCCATTTCGATTATGGAATAACATGTGGTTGTAGTAATCATGTTTGATGTCTATGTTCATCCTTCACCTGCTGACATTCTAGACATCTTTCCACGTAGTTGACTATGTCTGCCTTCATTCCTTTCCAGAAGAATAAGGGTTTAAGGTTTGCCCTCATCTTTGTGACTCTCGGGTGAACCATGTACACTGCTCTGTGAGCTTCACTTAGGATCGAACTCCTCAACTCGTCGTTCGGTGGCACGTAAATTCGATTTTTAAATCTCAATAACTCGTCGTCGTCCAAAGTAACTCCTTCAAATATTGGTACCATCATTGTGTTTTGTCCGATAAAATTCTTGACCTCTTTGTACCAGTCATCGTCGCGTTGTAAAGTTAGAATCCTTTAACGTAGATTTGTCTGAAGAGGCATCACCGAAAAGATGTGTGGTCTCCGACTCAACGCATCAGCCACTCCATTCATTGTTCCCTTTATGTAATTAATCTCGAAATCATACTCGCTAAGCAATTCCGACCAACGTCGTTGTCATGCGTTCAAGTTGCTTTGCATAAAGATTTGTTGTAGTCCACAGTGGTATGTTTTTGTTCGAAGTTCTATCCAATAAGGTAGTGTCTCCAAACTCTCAAGGCATAAACAATGGCTAACAACTCCAAATCGTGTGTCGCATATTTCTCCTCATGCCTTCTCAACTTCCTCGAGATGTAAGTGATCACTCAACCGTCTTGCATCAAGACTCCACCTAAATCTTCCTTGGATGCGTCAGTGCATACCAAGAAGTCCACGTCCATGGCAGGGACCTTCAGTGTCGGTGTCGTTGTCAACAACTCCTTGAGCCTCTGAAATGCCTCCGTGCATTTCTTGATCCCAACAAACTTCTTGTTCTTCTTCTGCAATTCCGTAGTTGGATTTGCTATCTTTGAAAATCCCTCGACGAACCATCTATCATAGCCTGCTAAACCCATGAAGCTACGCACTTCTGGGACATTCGTTGGCACAGGCCATTCCATAATAGCCTCGACCTTTGTTAGATCCATGATGATACCTTCGTCGGAGATGACATGCCCTAAGTAGTGAATCTTCGATTGATTAAAACGAGCATTTAGACAATTTCGCATACAATTTGTTCTCTCACAGACACTGTAGTACCAAGCGCAAGTGCTTGTCATTCTCTTCCAACGTCCGAGAGTAAATCAAAATATCATCAATGAATACTTGGACGAACTTGTCCAAGTATTCGCGGAACACCCCGTTCATCAAACTCAAAAATACCCGAGGGGCATTTGTCAGTCCAAAAGGTAAAACAATAAACTCGTAATTTCCAAACCTCATCTTAAAGGCGGTCTTAGGGACGTCATCCTCCTTGATCCTTAACTGGTGATACCCTGATCTCAAGTCGATCTTTGAAAACATAGTCGCGCCTTTCATCTGATCTAACAGATCATCAATCCTTGGCAACAGATATTGATTCTTGATCATTGCCTTGTTCAATTGATGGTAGTCAATGCAGAGTCTCCACGAGCCATCCTTCCTTATAATCAAAATAATAGGCGCACCCCACGGTGACACACTAGGACGTATAAGTCTTAGGTCCAGCAACTCCTTCAGTTGCATTTTCAACTCTTGTAACTCCAGAGTCGACATCCGATAAGGCGTTCTTGCTATCGATTCAGTCCCTGGTTTTAGGTCTATGGCAAATTCCAATTCCCTCTCTGGTGGCATCCTAGGTAACTCCTCAGGGAAGACGTTTGCAAACTCTCTCACCACCAGAAGTTGTTCTAAACCTTTCACTACTCCCTTCTCGTTTAACGCAAGGATCGCATAAAGCTTACATCCCTTATGCATGCTCTTTCGTAGTTGCAAGGAAGAGACAAACCTCGGGGAAACTCCTTGGTTCCGACCTATAATCACACGTCTCTATCTCTCATCATCAACTAAGCTTAACCGTTTTGTCTTACAGTCGAGTATCGCCTCATGCGATTGCAACCAGTCCATACTAATCACGACATCATAAGATCCTAAGATCGTGACGTATAGGTTGGCCATGGTGACAACTCTCCCAGGTTAAGGCTATAGCCCGTAACCTTCCCACCAACCTTATGTTTGGCTCCCGAAGCCATCTCTAAAAATCTAAACTCATCCTGTTCGATTTCCTTTACCTTAAATCATTTTAGTGTTGCACCAGAAATGAAACTCTTGGTAGCACCGGGATCTATCAAAATACTAAGGGTCTGGTCAGCAACGGTACCTGAAGTATCGTGCACAGCCGACTGGTACTATGCCTAGCGGTTATTCATCGCTTCATGAATCTGATAGACCTTGCCCAAATCTCCCACGGTAGTGTGTCCAGCTGATCCAGTTGCTCTAGTCCTCTCCCGGAACCGTTCCTCGAACAGTTCCCATGACACGTCTTCGACTGCCATGTTCAATTGCGGCAGGAGCGTATTCCACCATAGAAGAGCGCTCCTCTTCAGTTGAAATACCACCATATGGACCTTCATGTTGGAGGTATAGTCATGAACTGCAAAGAAGATCACCATATTCTCCAACAATGCCTTGGCGGCTGCACCGTCCGGGGCACCGAAGAACTCGGGAAATTTGACCTTCTCGAGTTTGCGATGAATACTAATGGTACTGGTTGGGCGCGTTGTGGACCCTCAGGGGTATAGGTGCCCTGGCCTCATCTCAGTACAGATGGTGAATCAAGGCCTCTGACAATCTCTAGAAGGACCTTGTCAAACCATCATCATCCATTACAACAATCGGATCCAGCTCAAGGACTTGTTCCTCCCCTTGGGGTTTAGACTCCGAGGGCACGTGCACTTCAAGAGGCGTTGCACCTACTTCCACAGCACCACGTTGCGAACCTCTGTGGCATCCTCTAATCGAGATCACCACATGGACACGTTAAAGTTTTTAATTAGCGCTAGGTTAACACTCAAGGGTTTATTGCAGTGGAAAGCTTGGCGATCCACAGTCGCAGGGTTGAACCCGCTCTAATACCGTATGTAATGACCCCGTCGTTATGATTAAAAGCGAATCAACGCAACAAAATTTTTTTTTTTTTAAAGTAGGACGACAATCAATGACAATAATTAATAACACAACTTGACGACGAACACAACGCACACAAATCATGCAACAGACACCAACGACTTAGCATACCCGCACATCATCCAACTGGACGAAACATGCGATAATCAAAAGACAGATAGCAATAACTACCAGCCCGACACAAGCAAGAAAACGCCTACAAGATAAAGGACAACATCAACAACCCGACACAAGCAAGACAATGCCTACAAGCTAAAGGAAAACATCAACAACCCGACACATCGGCTTCGACGACCAGTACCTAGAAACCTCTACGACGCGCAAAACCAAATGCATTAAGGCGTTACAGACCCCGTACCAACATCTATTACAACGAAAAAATGCCCACATCGGGAAGCACAGACTCCGGCCAGGTTATCATTCGCCTTTATCCATCAAGGCACGCAATGATCCCATCATCAGGAATCATGTCGTCACAAGGTGATAGTCGTGACAGTAACCATGGCGCGACAAACATATCTTGACCTATAACCCAAGCTAAATCTCTTGCGCTAGGAGACCGAAACATCTGTCAAAATACACGAAGACTATACCCATGTGCCCAAACAACGAGTCAACATGAAGCAAGATAACATCAATCAAATTTTGATTTGTGCAACCAACCGAAGAATTCTTGTTTTCTTAAGAGTCACCTTTCAAGGAAGTCTCCCACACTGTAAACTGAAATAAGATTGATATCAATTTATCTTAGGGGTAGTATTAAAACATGGAAAGAAATTAGGCCAGAAATACTCATCCGAGAGGCGAGTTGCATGATAGAATTTAAACAATTATCACAGACCATTTAAAGCCAAGGTCTGATAAACCCAAGATTACCTATCACAAGCTGTGCCACAATGAAGACTCTTGGAAACTTAAATAGTTCTTACCGCTTGGATAAGAAAAAGTTCAGCTTCCAACTGCTCCCCAGCCCAACAAAAATAAAAATAAACAAAAGATGCATCATCATTGTAATCACAAATTACATCAAGATGCCTCTTTACTATAACCATAAATAAATCAAACAGGTTTATCATTATAAACTACTTAGACAATTATCTAAAAACATACGCCAAAAGCCACGGCTCCGACATTGCGATAGAGATGCACATATGCAATATGCAAATGGCAATAAGGCCAAAGTGAACCTACCAATACATAAATTGATGCATTATAACGTGTCTTCTTCCATGACATGATATTCAATTAAAAATACAATGACATCGCTGGCAAGATGTTTACTTCCAACGTCAACCGGATACAGCATAAACCAAGATTAATGAATACTACACACTCACGAATCTTAAGGTAACAAGCATATAGATCTGGTCATAGACTATGTTAAGGTAAACACGACACAAATGCCACCAATTGACAAGTCAACCCTTCACTATTAACCACCAGCTAGTCATAACTAAGATATAAAAGGAGATAGAACTACCATAAGTCTATGTCATTCAAACGCTGCCAAACAAACAGAAAAGTCATAGTAGTCAGGGTTTGGGTTCGCCAAGAGAATCAATTCAAAATGCAGTGAGCGTAAGGTTGGGATGAATTTAAGTTCATTGATTATAAAACGCTGAGTAAAACATAATCTTTACACAATAGAAGTACAATAATGAAAGCGCAGGAACAATATTAAGCTACCATTCAAAAATATATGCGTGCGTACCGTAGCCAAATACGAAAGCTCTGAGTCGTTGTCCCACACGCGTTCCAGCCAACTCCCTGTTGTCGACTGATGTGACCTCACCGGTACCTCCCAACCAATGCTAGGGGTACTCTTCTTCCCCCTGAGCCCCCCGAGCCACAAAGGGTCCACACACACAATACCAGAGAAATGCTAGCACCCAGCTCGCCTCGCAAGGTCGAGCTACCACTCGTTACCCGAGCTAGGTATCCCAATTCCCACAAGAGAGGTTCAATCAAGACAAAAATTCAATAGCGTAACATTACGCATAAAGATCAGATCCATACTCCTCCTCCTCCTCCATCTCTTTTATAGAGTTTTTTAAGTGATTTATTTCCCAAATTCCCATTAAATTCATTTTTTCATTAATTTAATCAGAAAAAACCTCCCTCGTACACATGTCACCCATCCCCTAGTTGCACCAGAAAATTAATTTTATTAATTATTTATTTATTCTTATTTCCCTCACCCACCTAAAAGCATTCCTAAAAATGCTCCTTGGTGTTCCAATAGTCCCTTACAAATCTTAAATGACTTATGCCTTACTTAATTCCTAGTTGAGTTAAAAAAATAGCAAGTTCCCAAGGCAAGATTCCTTACTAAGTTAGACATTCAACTTTTTCTTTATGTTTCCCCTTTTCTTTAGGTTTCCCCCTTTTTCTTTAAGTTTCCTATTTCTTTTAAGTTTCCCCCTTTTTCTTCTTTAATTAAAAATTAAATTAGCAAGTGTAGATGAAACAACCATTTACCCTCTTTTCTTTTTATCAAAAATTAAATTAGCAAAAATAGATAAAAACAACCATTTCCCCTTTTTTTTTTTAATTTTAATCCTCCATTATAATCTTGACTTTAATAAATAAATTTGAATTTCTTACCCCCCTTCTTATTACATGTTCACTTATTATTATTTTTTACCACATGTTCTAATTAGACCTAGGTTGTAATTTCACTAGGCTGGGTGACATTTTTATTAGGGAAAAATGTTTTTAAATCTTACTTGTCACATCGTTCATTTTAAGGCCATTTAGGTTTATTCACTTGTCGGTTAAAATCGTGACGTGCCCTTCAGGATGCACTAGGTGCTCCAAGGGTGCCACTCGCCTCTTTCTATTTTCCTTACGCGACGTGCCCTTCAGGACGCACTACGTGCCCCAAGGGTGCCACTCGCCTCTTTCTGTTTTCCTTGCGCGGCGTGCCCTTCAGGATGCACTACGTGCTCCAAGGGTGCCACTCGCCTCTTGACTGACTTGGTAGACATCAAAAACCCCTGAAGTCAATACTCTTCCAGGTGATCTTGTGGGAGACTAAGGGCCTCTAAGAAAGAAGGCCCATGCCTTATTGCATGCCCCTTAGAATCATCATGAGCGACTGTCACAGTCTTCCCTCATGGCATACTGGGTCTTCTCGAACTAGGTAATCGTTAACCTACAGTTCAAGCCGCATTGGGAGTGCTAGTAGGTTGTGGCAGGGTTGATGTCCACACCTCTCTCTCAAGTCTTTGGTTGTCCTACATGACCCCTCTACTCCACATGTGAGTCTGGTCGGCAAGTTATCATCAGCCTGCATGCATCAANAGAAGGCCCATGCCTTATTGCATGCCCCTTAGAATCATCATGAGCGACTGTCACAGTCTTCCCTCATGGCATACTGGGTCTTCTCGAACTAGGTAATCGTTAACCTACAGTTCAAGCCACATTGGGAGTGCTAGTAGGTTGTGGCAGGGTTGATGTCCACACCTCTCTCTCAAGTCTTTGGTTGTCCTACATGACCCCTCTACTCCACATGTGAGTCTGGTCGGCAAGTTATCATCAGCCTGCATGCATCAACGAATCATGTCAGCAACAATAATTAGTCATGATAACATCTAATCATATGTACATGTGTCACATCAATAACATTCAAACCCAACAATCCTCTCCCTGACTCTATCCAGAGTCTAAGGGGTTTCGTTGATGCCTCTGCATCCTCAATATCCAAAGTCTTGCACACTCAGGAGAACCCAGTCAATAACACATGTCTATGAATACAACAAATTAACATATCATCAATCCTTAATGTCTCATAATCATAATCGAATGACCAATAGTATAATAATCTGGATCACTTGCAAGCAAGTGTCCTCAAAGAGTAAAGTCGCTCAGTGCGTGCAAGAGCGAGATGTTACATGTCCCAAAATGGGGACATTACAGAAAAAATGATACTTGTTGTGTTCCATGTAGAAAATGGCCTTCATGTCATACAAGTATGGACTTCCCAAAACCATCCCGCAAATGTCAAGTGGAACAATGTCTAACTCTACCTCATCAATGAAACTGGATGTGATCGCGAACTGTAACTTGCATTGCTTAGTTACCTGTACTTGACCATTATCACAAATCCATCCCAAAGGATATGGTCTCGGATGAGGCCTAGTTTCCAATCCCAACTTCTGAACAACTTGCTCTGAGATAATATTCACTTGCGATCAACTGTCAACAAGTGTATCAATCTTAGTGTGCTTTGAGATAACTCGTAAATGAAACAAATATTTTCTTTGCCTTCCATCAGGAATTACTTTAGACTTTGCAGAATAAATTCGCGAACTAAAACTTGCAACAGAAGATTTACCTTTGATGCCCATAGTTGTAATCTTAGATTCATCCTCGGAATCTGATCCAAGATCTTGAACCATGGTCGTGGTCTTCTTTTTACCCTTTTTAGGATGAGCCCACTTTGGCTTCAATTCCGGATGCAACTTCCAACACTTTTCCTCCTCGTGTCCTTTCTTTTTTCAATGAGAACATGTAGGCTTCTCATCTTCTTTCTTCTTCACTATAGTTGTCTTCTTACTCTTCATTTTATGTGGCTCTCCTGACTCATCTTCAACATGTTTTCCTTTGTTGGCTTCAAGATGTGTATCTTGTATTGATACTTCGTCAATATTCTTAGGATTGAACATCAATATAGTATGGTGAATATATGAGTGCATACCACCAATATACTTTAGAAGAGTCTCAGGAGTATGTAATGGAATTCCCAAAGATAATGCCTTCCTCTTAAATTCATGTGTATAGGCTTGAACATTTTTCCCTTTTCCTTGTCTCAGTTGTTGCCAAGCAACCATTGATGTTTGCATTTAAGCTAATGTATAAAATTGCTTTCTTAATGCAACAATAAACTCAGTCCATGAAGAAATTATTTTACCATGTTGAATAAGATCAACATGTGTCTGACTCTCCCACCATATCAAAGTTGTGCCGCTCAGGCGAAGAGTAGCCAATTGTATCTTTGAAGTGTCATGTGTGATTTTATGTACTCTGCAATAAACCTCAATCTGTTTCACCCAATTATCCAACTTCTCTGCATTCAACTCTCCATCATAAGTAGACAAATTAAGCTTTACATCTAGATTTAACACAGGAAAATCATGAGAACAAGAAGACTTCTTAGAACACTTTTTCCTCTTACGAGAAGAACGCTTGCTTCCATCAGAAGAAGATGATAATGATGATGATGACGACGACGATGGGGATGAAGGATACCCTGGAGGTTCTTCACCTTCTCCTCCTCTAGCTGCTTCGGTTTTTACCATTGTTTCAACTGGACCACCTTCATTTTGATGAGGAGTTGCTCTCCTTATTTCTAGGTCTTCCCAAAATTCCTTAACCATGGATGTCAGTTCAAGGAACATTTTTCTAATCTCCTTATCATCCAACGAAAAAACATCCTCATGCTCCATTTCTTTTCTTCAAGTGAAGCTCCTTGAACCAATTTCAGGGTCATAACTTGCAAGTTTGCCTTCACCCCGCTTAGATTTGGACCTCGTAACCATTCACTTGCAAATAAACGTTAAAACCAACTCTAATACCACATGATCTGAAAATACCAAAAGAGTTTTGATACCAACTTGATCTAAAATATCAAACAAACTTTGATATTAATTCAACCCAAAGAATCCTTAGATGCCAATAGTTCATATGCAGATACTAAACATCCAACCAGATTCGGGAATATAAATGAAGATTGCTTCGCTATATGCGAAATATCACGTGAATGTCTTAATTGTCCATAAACACATAAATTGATAAATAACTTGAATTGTAAATGAGATAATACAACAGAAAATAAAAGAACTCAAATACATATGTAATTGACATACATCATTGCATATTCAAAGTCCCTTTAATAACATAATTGTTCTTCATCGTCTCAAAATTCTAAATTACATTACAAAATAGGCTTACAAGAACGCAATTTTAAAGATGCTCCAAAAATCCACTGCTCAAATGTAGAAACATAGTGCATCATTGAATTTCTGGTGAAAATTTGTGCAAAAATGATATAAAATACTCGAAATTTCGTCAAAGTGATCCACGACACGCTTTATGGTGTAGCCTCGTACCCTTCGTACTCTTGGCATGCTTTACGAGACTAAAGTATGCATTAAAATTGTCTATAATGGCTTTGGGGTGCGTGCCATTCAATAGGCATGGGCCTCTTACTAAACGCCAAAATTATAGGCATGCATTAAATACATGTTGTTGGGTTGTTTTAACCAAACACAAACTAACTTGGCAACTTATTACTAAAGTTGGAGGGCATCCCACTAAATGTGGAGTTGTTGGCACAGTGGTTAAAACCAACCGCTAAAATAACGAAGGTCTTGGGTTCTATTCCCTTCTACACACATATGTTTTGTTATTTGTTTAAATAAACATATGGTTATATATGTTATAACCACGTGTTTTTTTTTTTAAAATAAAAAAGAGTTTATATTACCTTAAAATGCCAAAAAAGTGACACATGTCCAAACATACATCAAAACCCACTACTTGTTCTACCACATGTATGGAAATCAGAACAGGTGGCCTGCTATGTTCATAGGCAAGCCAGTATACCAGAATCTGTCTACAACAAAATTTGACTGTGAATGCATCCTAGCTGAGACTAATAACATAACAGTAAAGAAACTAAATTTGAGGTGAACCCAGACTTCCATCATGGCAAACAGTGAAGGAAAATGGTTGGCAATGGGTTGGGCAATGGTTGTTCGCAGGCTCGCTTGACAGAGAATCAAACAACATATCCAGATGTATGTCGAGGGCATGTTGGCTGTGAAGTTGGTCAGCCATGTCTCGTCTCATCTCAAAGATCAAATTTAAATGGTCCTCCGTAAGCCTGCGAGGACTGGGAAAACTATGGCTTGCCAAGTCTGGATGGTCTGGCTCACCTATATGTTTCTTCAGATGGGTCTCCTCCTCGGCCCAATATTCATCCCAATCAATCCTGGTGGCTTCATTATGTGGTCCGCTGAAAATGGGGGCTGCTCTTTACATGAAGTCGTCCTACTTCTGTGGAGGGATTTCCTCCTCCACCACACAACCACCCATAGCAATAACAAGATAATTCAAAGGGAGGGTGATGTTGGTTGGTGCTATCTTCTTTGTGATTTCCTACTCCCAATTAGGAGGAATCTCCTCCTCCACTATACAACCACCATAATTTAGCTCAGGGTCGGGCAATTGGGGCGTAGGCTGGGCTTCATTGTGCCAGCTTTGGTCAGAATAAGGATGGGGGATAGAGTTGCTACCATGATTGGGAGAAAGATAAGGCAAGCCTATGCGCCGGTGTTGAACTACCAGACTATAGTAGGTCAGCCCACATTTGGGATTTCCTCTCTCTCGAGGCATGGCTTCAACACCACTAGGAGAGGAATTGAATGAGAATTTGGATGCGTGGGAAAGAGAATTGACAGAGATTCGACGCCCTCGGACGGAGATTGCAGGTGGAAAATGCAGAGCCAAGGGAAAACACAAGAGATAAGAACTGCACTAAGAGATCATGTGTGTGATGACGAGAGAGATGACAGTTCGGGGTGCCAAATGTTGAGGTGATGTTGCCTTGTTGCATTGTACCAGCTCCAGAGGGCCAAGCCTAATATGCCATTAAACTCCCCTGATTGTCCCAATGCACTAATTCCTTTCCGGATTGAATGTTAAGCATAATGGATTGACATAGGGGGATGTTGGCGGCGAGGGGCTTTAACTGCACTCGTCGCTAGAGTGTCATGTATCATGTGCTCGACAGGTGTCACCCCATCCAAGGATCTTATAACCATATGTTATATGGTTATAACATATATTATATATGTGGGTTATAACATATCCATTGACATATAAGGTTAAGCCCCTCAAGTGTTAAGGTTCAGGTCATATGGTATAGGGTAATACCAGGGGCTAGCCCTCGACCCCTTTCTTTCCCCAAATGAAACTTTAATACAACATAAATATAATGTATGCCACCATTGTGCTAAGATCCAATGTGTGGTGCAATGGTTGTGGGAGCTTTGTCAAGGTGTTTGGTGGCTATGAAGGTCATAGGGTTTAACCCTATTGACTGCATATTTTTTATACAACCCAACCATCACTGGCCAATGGGAAGCTGCCATGTGGCAGCTTTTCATTGGACCTCCTATGCCATGTGCCATTACATCATTGGGCCACTTGGAGTACGGATTGCCAACTCATTTTTTCACTATGTATTCCACATCACCTAATGTTGTACGAACATGTGCCACATGTCACCATCTGGTGGTGCCACGTGTCACCCATATTTTGCATGGTTTGACCAAACTTTGACTGCCCATAACTTTTGCATACGGACTCCGTTTGACGCGTCGTTTGCATTGTTGGAAAGATGGCGACGAGATTTACATAATGATGCCATTTTATCAAACTTTTGAGACGGTCAAATTTTGAGCTTTTCTGACCCTTTTTGGATCCGTGTGAGCGTTCTAGATCCTCCTGGACCTCTGTGAGTTCTTGGATCCTCTCGGATCAGTGAGCCTCAGGGAGCAACATATCCCTTGATGATCGATCTTCATCTTGGATATCATCAGACGAGGGTCAAGGAGTCGAATAAACACAAGTCTTCTTCTAGACTTCGTTGCGATCTCTTCGTCATGCCCCTGGGGTTGACCAATGCACTAGTCACTTCTAAGTCTTACAGGCAATGGCAGAGGCATATATTGTTGTTATTTGATACCCTCATGGTATACAACAGGACATAAGAGGATCATTGGAGCTAGTTGGATGAGACAAAGGGCATTGTGGCCATGATAGAGGTATTTCATTTTGACCATGTGATCAATGTGCAGAGTGCACAAGAGGAGATCCAGACTCTGTTGGATCAATTCACAAAGATTTCAGTAGGCATTGGGAGTGGTGGACTTCCAATTTGATGGTGGGATCCTCGCATTCATCGGAGTGATAGACTGCTTCAGATGATGAGGATGATTGATATGGTCATGTCTGTGATTGGTCTGTGCCATGGTGGGGATATTATGAGAGGATTTGTTGAGATTTGTTCTATATGGAAAGGTAGATTTTCCCTCACGATACCCAGCATCGAGTCTATCCGCGAGTTGGCAGACTTTGACTTCAATGAGATGCTTTGGCGATACATGATCCAAGATAGTAAGTTCAATCCTTTCTGGGATTTCAACTTGGGGGTCTAGAAGAGGAGAGCGCAATCTAAGCATGGTGATCATATGGTTGTGATCAGAGTGGCGTAACATCGGCATGGTGGTCACTTTCTGAGATTAGCTTGGGACAAAGTGGGATTTTAGTACTAGACAATTGAACAACTGACACAAAGATGAGAGTCGATTTTGGTTTTCATGAGATGGGTTCCCTAATAGAGCAATTATTTGAGGGCTTGATCGAGTTATTGCAGTTTTGAGCTGGTCTACTTAGAGACAGTATTCAGGAGGCCTCTTATGACCGTACCTTGTTGGATCACGTGTTGAGTGGTGGATGCTTCACCTCTTCTAGGGCGGTTTGGGACCCTGATATCATTTTCAGTTTCATTTTGGTTCAGTCGATGGAGTGTTAGGGTGTTATGGCATTGCTTGAGGACAAACAATATTTAGGAAGGGAGGATTGTAATGTCCCCATTTTTGGATTTCCCTGCTCCGTAGTCAAAGGCGACCTTGTGAGTTTATGTCAGCCTGACCAAAGGAGTAAAATGAGGTTAACATTGAGCTCGGGCAATTTGGAGGAGTTATATGGGGCCCATACTAGTCCATTCGCCATCTTTCATAATCAAAATCATTTATGCACAGTTCTCTCTTGGTTCTGAGGCATTCCGACAATTTCCATAATTTTGGGTTATTATTGAGCATACTTTAATTAATTACACTAAAGGTATTGTTTGGGTCATATGATCTGAGGGGATACCTTCATGTAATAGCTCGTTGGAACTCAGACAAAAAGATCTAAAGGTTGGGATGACGAGAAAAGGACTTTCGACATCCAGGAATGTCTTGAAATCCAATTAAGCGCTTTCTTACATTAAAAAAGGGAATTGATTAATTATTTAATGTCATGGGAGCATAAAAGTAACTTGCCAAAAGTGACATAATAATTAATCAAAAAGGGGTGTTTTAAGTGACTTAAAGTTTATAAAGTCACTTTACTTGATTAAGAGGGTAAAAGGGTCGGAAAAGGGTCAATAAGAGAATAAAAGGAGAATGAGGCATTGCTTGAGGAGAAACAATATTTGGGAAGGGAGGAATGTAATGTCCCCAATTTTGGATTTCCTTGCTCCGCAGTCAGAGGCAACCTTGTGAGTTTATGTCAGCCTGGCCATAGGAGTAAAATGAGGTTAACAATGAGCTCGGGCAATTTGGAGGAGTTATATGGGGCCCATGCTAGTCCATTCACCATCTTTCATAATCAAAATCATTTATGCACAGTCCGCTCTTGGTTCTGAGGCATTTCGACAATTTTCGTAATTTTGGGTTATTATTGAGCATACTTTAATTAATTACACTAAAGGTATTATTTGGATCATATGATCAGAGGGGATATTTTCGTGTAATAGCTCGTTGGAACTCAGACAAACAGATCTAAAGGTTGGGATGATGAGAAATGGACTTTCGACGTCCGAGAATGTCTTGAAATCCAATTAAGCACTTTCTTACATTAAAAAAGGGAATTGATTAAATATTTAATGTCATGGGAGCATAAAAGTAACTTGCCAAAAGTGACATTGAATAATTAATCAAAAAGGGGTGTTTTAAGTGACTTAAAGTTTATAAAGTCACTTTACTTGATTAAAAGGGTAAAAGGGTCGGAAAAGGGTCAATAAGAGAATAAGAGGAGAATGAGGGGCACCCTCTCTCATTATGCAATATGTTACTTTCTAAAAATGAATTTGAGAGAGCTCTTGTGGCTTTAGATCTTGGGACGAAAAACTATAGAGAGAAAAATATCGGTTTTGATGGTGAGACCATCCACCCTAGCTGGTCACAGGGAAGAGATCATTTAGATTTCTTCAGTGTGCTTCATTGGCTACGAAGTTTATCTTTGGTGATTGAGTTTTTCTTATTGTGGTTGAGTTTCTTCTTCGCAATGAAGTATTTCTCATTTGTGGTCAAGTTGGCTTGTGGGACAGACGAGTTTCTTGGTTGGGTCGAGTTGATGGTCAAAGAGGGTGATTTCTTTATGTGTTGAACGAGATTATGAGAACAGGGCTCGAGACCTTGCTGTAAGGAGGTCATATTTTTATGTTGGGTTGAATTTATCTATGATGGGACGGATTTAGTTACCTTGAGGCCGATTTTTATCATCTAGGGTCTAGTTTTATCCATTGATGGTCAATTTTTGGTGTGTAAAGGCACAATCTTCATCACAAGGGTTTGAATCTTATTGTTGGGTCGTTTTTACTTACTGTTGGGTCGTTTTCATTTGTTGGACAACGTGTAACTCACTAGCTGGGCCACATTCTATATATGGTGGTTGAGTTTAATGTGTGGGAGATCGAGCTATCTATGTGGGTCAAGTTCTTCCATGCCCGAGTGTTGTTTATCTCTCATCCCACAACTATAATAAATTCTTGCTACAAGCATGTTATATATTCTATGTGACTGTTGTAAATTTTGTTTAGTTACATGCAACTAATATTCAATATACAGGCAGTCATGTATCTGTTGACCGCCTGGGAAAGTCCATTCCAACGCTTCAACCATCCACAACACATAATACCCATTGCCATTACAGATTTGGGTCATTGTTGTAAAAGAGGTCAACATATTAATGGAATAACATTTGTGGTGTGCTATCTATGTTTTCAAAGTTGTATTGAATCTTTTGTTGTTATGATCTATTTGCATTATTTCTTTCTCTTTGGAAAATTTATATATGTATGAACTCTCTTATCCATCAAAGAGACACAGTAAAATACAAACTGCAGAAATATTCATCATATAACAACAGTGTTAGAAGATCATAGTGGGTTGGGTATTGTGATATAATGTTATTAAAAGTCCACACATAGTCATAGACATGTAGCAACAAAAAAGAGGGAGTGACAGTGAGGTTTTTGAAGCGTTATTCAAGCTGTTTGACAAAAACAATTGAACAAAATCACCAAGCCTTACAATAGTCCTTAACAAATTTATATCAGTTTTCCTAAGTGGGACATTACAACATACAACACGTCCTTCGCTTCCAATGAGCTACCTGACTCTAGCTGAAACAAAAATGTCCCAACTCCTTTTACTGCATACTTGGCATCATTACCAACTCCACATGTACTCCTGAGTCTTGCTTTGTTAGAATGGTAAACAAATCTTGTGCTAATGTCATATAGTGAGATGCACCATTATCCACGTGCCATGCACTTCTAGAAACTGTGATGGTAGAAAGGCAGGAAACTAATAAAAAATCCTTCTCAATTTTTGCAACAAACTTTCTCATCTGAGTTTCTGCTCACAAAGGTTGCTACCTTCTGCTGCTACTACTTCCTTTTGTCCTTCTTCCTCTCTGGATACTATGATGCATAATGTCCAAGCTTATGACATATGAAACACTTGATTTTACTCACGTACTTCTTCTTTCGTGGCTATGAGGCTAACTCCTCGCCCTTACCCTTTCAGGAACCCTTTCCTTTGCCCTTCTTCATTTGAATGACAAGGGCCAGGTTCTTGTCACGTTCCTATATGTTGGATTTAGACTCCTCTCGAGTCTCTTCCTAGATATGATCATCCCAAAGCCTCTCAAAAGTGGGAAGGTTCTCTCGTTCAAAGATACCCTTGACAAATGGTTCCCAAGGCTTTGAGAATCCATTCAGTGTTGTATTTACCAATTTTGCATTGACCACCTTCTCCCGAACTGCTGCAAGCTGATCACAGATCTGGGTGATCTTCATGAGGTAATTGGCAACTAAGTTTGATCTGGACATCTACATGGATCTGAGCTTATTCCTAGATACCATCTTCCTGTTTATGTTCTCGCTTTGGTAGAGACTTACCAAAGCATTGAACATCTCCTTGGTCATATTCTTCTTGTATAAGTGAGGAATCAAATGATCCTTCACTCCATCTAAGATCACCAACATGGATCTGATCTCCTTCTTCTCGTGACATGTCGATTGTTGTGGATATATCGATGAATGAACTACTTTTTCAATAATCTCCCAAAGATCATTTTGCTTCAAATGCAAAGCAACCCTTGTTTTCCAGGGCAGGAAGTTTGAGGCTCCATCTAATCTATCCTCAAACCTGAGACTAGCTGCTACCATCTTTCACATCTAAACAAATTGTCCTGAAAATGCGCTTAGTCCCTCAAGCACCAGTAAAACCTAATTGTCGAACTTCATATCTGATATATCTATTGTTGTAAACCCCATATCTGCAATAGATTTGACTGTCGATCACTAAGATCTAATATATATGTTGCTATAAACCCTGAATATGCACTAGATCTGACTGTTGGTCACTCAAATCTAATAGATCTGCTATTGTAAACCCCATATCTACACTAGATTTGACATTTGGTCACTCAAATCTAATAGATATGCTGATGTAAACCCAAGATTTGCACTAGATATGGTCGTTGGTCACTCATATGTAATAGATCTACAGTTGTAAACCCCAAATCTGCACTAGATCTTATTGTTGGTCACTCAAATCTAATATATCTACTGCTATAAACCCCAGATCTGCACTATATTTGATTTTTGCTCACTCAGATCTAATAAACCCGTTGTTACAATCCTAGATCTGTACTAGATCTAAACAATGAAATCACATAGAGAATTTATGCCCTTCAAATATCAACTTTTCGTTAAAAATACTCAAAGCTTACGAGGGCTCTTGAATTGGGAAAATAACCCACTGAGAAAATATTACAAAACCATAACAAAACCGAGTTGTTCTGGTGCACCGTACGACTTGTATGGCCCTGCAACTCAACCATGTACGACTAGGTGAAAACCCTCTTGTGCCCTGTCTTCTGCAGTAGCATGATCTTCTTCTGTTGTAATAACACCTTGTCGTAACATCGCCTTACATGGTCGATCTCTTCCATTACAAATTGTTTCCTCTTTTCTCCTTTGAACTTGCACATTGAGTGAAAATCCTTTATCACTCTTTGTGTGTCTCACTTGTGTTTATCTAACACTCTTTTATGTGTCTGCTCCTTTCACTTTGTCTTTCTTTTATAACTTTGAGTTGATGACCAAGTCTCCATAACCCTAATCTCTCAATGAGATTGATGGTTGAGATTAAATCCTAATTGACGATGGAGATTATATCTATATCACTATTGTAAATACTTTCTGTTTTATTAGGCATTAATCAACTCAATATAAAAGTCTATTCACTTTAATAATTATCTTTAATTAAAGTGAATTACAAAGATAAGAAAGGTCCTTTTTGGACGACTTCCACACATAAAACACTAAACTTGTGCAGAAGTTCCTATCTTATGCTACAAACATCAACAAATCCTTACCACACAATGTGGTGAGGTGAAAACTCTATTGTTTTACCTTCACCTGAATGAGTGATTATATACACTGATAGAAGATTGCACGAGAGACTTGGAATACACAACACATCATTAAAATGTCCACCATCTAGCTAAATTATTCTAGACCCTACAAAACTAAGATATCTATCATCATTGACTAATATATGTTTGGTATTACATTCACTAAGAATAGAAAAAAAGGCTTTATCCTTATCCATGTGATGAGATGCTCCATAATCAGTAAGCCACTCATTAGAAGAAGAAATAGATGTTGCATTGAAGGAAAAACCAAAAGTCGAAAGTGCATGCCCATGAGAAGAATAATTAAAAGAAGAATAATCGAGATTAATGTTGTGCTTCTTCATTGTTGCTTTGAAGGCTTATATCTCCTTAAAACATTTAGACTATAGATGACCATCTCACCCACAAAAATTGCAATGTCTCTCAACCTTCTTACTTATTGATTTTGTTTCTTTGTCATCGTTGGGAGTAGAAGCTGGGTGAGAGAGTTTGGGACCCTTGTTTTGCTTGTTGTTGCAAGGATGTTGCTTCTTTGGATGCTCGAATTTATCATTTTGTTGTGACACTAAGGCCTTGTTAGATGTACATATAGTGCTTATCACTTCAAGATGCAAGAGCTTATCTTGATCTCTAATCAGAGAGTCACAAAAAGCCTCAAGAGTGAGTGTTTTGTAAGCAACTTCTAGAGCTTCTCTAGTGGAGTGAAAAGAATATACAAAGACATAATATGCACTACCAAGTTTAACAATAATAACATATATACATTAATCATCCTTCTTTGGTATGTTATAGTGTTCAAGTAAAAGTCGAAGTGTTACAAACTTAGATAGATAATCTTCAATGCAAGAGAAATCATCGAGATTTAAATACATCAATTGGTTTTCTAGTCGGTGTGCTCAAATCTCATTGTGTTTACCAAATATGATTTCCAACTTTGTCCAAGCATCATCTACTTTGTCAACTCCTTGAGGGTAAAACTATACATCATTAGAGATGGACACTCTTATTTTTTTTAAGTAAGAAGTATTATATTACCTGCTATTGAAAATCATGTACAAGCAAACAATATACTAATAGTAGGGTTTCCATGGAAGGAAGCCAACCCACTTCAGTCCAAAAATACATATAGAGCCACCCCGAAGGATAAAAAAATAACCCAATATAAGAGTTTGCCAACTATTTTTGAAAATCTTCAAAAAGATTGGCCTATTACATTCTATGACAATAAAACTATAACTATAATAGTAAACTGAAGGAAGAACACCATTAAATAGGAGGCAAAACTTGTCCATGTTGAGTGTGGGTCTAACCATCCAACAGAAGAGGTGGGCGCAGAAGAATAACATCTCGAGTAGTCATATCTGGAACCAGATGGTGAAGAGCCGAATTTGCATATAGAGCTATGAGCCATGAGATGCGAAGATTTAATTGTTTAATACTGAATCTCAGGTCTGCTATTTCGCTTATCATTTCAAATATCAGGCTAAGCAGAGTGTCTCTGGAAGGAGAATTGATTAGATCCGAGTGCGTTGAAGTATCATTGTTGGTGTCATTTGAATCAAGAGGGGGATCCACATTTACAGAAGGAGGAATTGGAGGACGAGGTGGAGGCGATGGACCTGCTCCAATCGGAACTGAGCCATCGACTTTCTCTTCAACTTTGCAACCCCAAATGGCTATAGCTTCCTACATTTAGAGGACACATTGAGGCCCTTAATTGCGAGTAGGAGGAGTTGCATAACCCCTATCACGGAGTGAAGGTGAGGCTCCCTCCTGGTACTGAAATCTATCCATTCTGCCCCGAGGTGGACGCTTCTTCTAGAGCGAGCATGTTCTCGTTCTCTGGGCATGAATTCGGGAGGAAAGTAAATTGGAATACATCGGTGGAGGAGGAGAGAATCCTCGTCACTATGTGAGGCCAAAACAAAAATCCAATTGCCACTAAAAGACCAGTAATGCAGGGGGAAAATTCCAGTGCAAATACCATCTCTTTGTCCTACGAGCTTGCCCAAATAACTATGTGGAGAAACCTGCATTAAAGCAACCATTACTGAAGTCCTGGAAGAGTTATGATTTGTCCCTGCTACAATACCATCACCCATCTGAAGAGCATATCTCTCATGCATCGAATTGTTGTCAAAATGAATGTTCACTACCTCGATGGGACATGGACCTTCTCGCAGCGGAGTATAAGGAGGATCTCGCCGCCACCTAGCTTTGGGTCCTCATGCCATTTACATGATGATCAATCTGATGTCACCCCATCCGGGGGAGATGGACACTCTTATTAATCCACATGCTTCGTTGTTTTTATTATCCCACTTCGCTTTCTTTGAGACTTCAACGTGGACAATTTATTTTCCCTAGGTCATCTAGTAAAGTCCTTTACTTCGTAGTATATCCTCCATACATGATTTCCATGAGAAGTAGTTTTAACTGGTAATCATGAGATCACTTGGACTAACCATATTAAAATATGTAGGTAAAACGTCTTCAAAAGCAGAAATTGATTGTTTGGATGGAAATCTCTCGAAAAAATGCAACATTGAAAACTAACTATGGATATCAAAGTTATGCCATTTTTAAAGAATGCATAAAAATGTAAATAAAGTGCCATGTGGTAGGTAGAGGTTGATCTCAGTGGTGATGGGTGCACAATAAAGTTGTTGAGTGAAAAAAATTTCATTTTCTTTTTTGACTTTGCCTATAAACTCATTTTTACAAATAAGTTAATTTTATAAAATAAAATAAGTGATAATAAGTTACTTTACAGTGATTCACTTTTATAATTTAAGTGAAGTGCACTTTACAATAAAGTAATAAATTTCATGAACTTTTAAAAAAAGTAACTTAATTAAATGAAAAACTTGAATTCAACATTAGTATTTAATAAAATAAACTTCAATTAATTGAGTCAAGGCAAAATATATAAAAAATGTTATGAAAATAATAGTTTTCTTGGCTTCAAAGTGTGTACTTACTCACAAAACCCTTATTGTACTGCCTCCCAGGCAGTATACATAGTGATGAGTTCACTTTGACTATCTATTAATTTGGGTTGACTTTAAAATTTTTGTAAAAAACTTAATGTGTAACATAACAAACTCAAAATTTTATTTTTTAATATGTAAAAAAAACTGAATTTTCTTACATTTCATTGGCTAATAACTTTATAGTGTTATTGCAGCCTTCACGTATTTCGAGATAAAAATTAACTCAATGACATGACAGATTGGGTAAGGATAAAGGGTAAATTGAATTTATATTTTATATTTATATTTTATAATTTCAATTTCTCGAGAATCAGCGAAACACTTTGTTCCAATAGTTTCGATTCCACTCGGCCATATGTCCCATCACATTAGAAATAGGAAGGCACATCGAATAGATAAGCGAGTGGGCGATTGCTCTGACTAAGTCGAAGGGGGTGGGTTCGAATCTCAACACCACCTAACACAATATTCGCTCTAGGTCTCATGATTAGTCGGAGACAGAAAGGCACCCTCGGTGCGCCAACTAATCCGATATTGACCACACGACTCCTCACACTATATGCATACGTATCTACGAATTTATCTTAGTACAGAGGAAGAGGAGTTTCTGCTCTTTAAATATTGAAGGATCATACTGAACGATTCAATTCAGTAGCTCAACAATTGAGGACTTGAAGAAGCTTGTATCCATGGAATTCGGCAATATTTTCATGGCAGACTGAGGAGGCAGTACGCGCAGCCTCGCTGCCTTGTTTTTGTATATTGTATAAAAAGCTTCAACACAATCACATGCAAAAACAAACAAAATTTTAAAGAAAAATAAATTCAAAACTTGATAAGATTGGGGTTAGATCTTGGTTAGTCTATCTGAAAAATGCAAGTTCTCTCTTTGTTTTTTATTTGCTAAGATCACATAAAGCGTAGAACAAAGAGCATATATAGAAAAGAAAACACTTTCTGATCTGTTTCTGGTTTGTCAAAATCGCAAAAGGCACGTGAGAAAGAGCATATGCAGACAAAAAATGTAGCAAATTGATAATATAAACATAACAATTGAAATATTAAAATAATATAAAGAGAAAAATTTAAAACCATGATAGAATTTTATACATCTGGATTTGATAAAAAATGGTCGTATCTTGGGCAAAGGAAAACCTCTTCGGCGGAAACGTAAAGTGTTTCCAACCAGAAGTAATGCTTTGGATGCAATTAAATCATTCTCCTAGCCTAGAAATGCATAGAAATAGTAGAACCCGTAAATTATTTGATGGATGTAGCAACACAGGTTCAAGATCTCGATCAACAACGAGAGCGGGTCTTCATACGGGCTTTGGTACCATGTTTGGTAAACATGGTATTTCCATAGAGGTTGAACACATGAAGCAACTACTCACAAGAATAAAACAAAGATTAATACATTAGTGCATTATGTGGTTAAAACCCTTAAAGAGGGAGATAATGCACGACCCCAACCAATGCGACCACTTAAGGCAATATATTAATGTAAAAATAAATTCTTTTGCATATGGGTTCCTCATAATCGATCATCAACAAATGAACCAACTGGGTGTTAAACCACAGATCAATATAGCTATTATAGCTATCCGTGTCAAAGAGAATATGAATCATTAGATCGCTTTATGTTTAGAACATATTGTGACCGTTAGATTATATAGCTATAAATGCATATTAATGCATACTAAGGAAACACACTAAAAACACACACTTTACCTAAAAACACATTAGACCTCCATTTGCAAGGTGAAGGAGAGCATTAACACAAAACGAAAGTCCAATCATTTCTTTTTCACATGTAAAATAATTATATTATCAAGGAGTTTGTAATGAGCATGCCTCTCAAATATTCTCGAATGTGCTAGAAAGAATCAACCCATCCCTCGAGTGTGGAGAATCTCATCATCGATGCAAAAAAAGAAAAAAATATTATCACACTAACAATGTACAACATGTTCCACTCAACCCATCCCTCGAGTGTGGAGAATCTCATCGTCGATGCAAAAAAAGAAAAAAATATTATCAACACTAATAATGTACAAGATGTTCCACTCAACCCGTCCCTCGAGTGTGGAGAATCTCATCGTCGATGCAAAAAAAGAAAAAAATATTATCGACACTAATAATGTACAAGATGTTCCACTCAACCCATCCCTCGAGTGTGGAGAATCTCATCGTCAATGCAAAAAAAGAAAAAAATATTATCAACACTAATAATGTACAAGATGTTCCACTCTTTAATGGTTTGATATTTTATATTTTGACCTCAAAATTCAGAGCAAAGATCCTTGGTCCAATATGCATTTTTGGTTCTTTGTCCATCTAGATCACTAATCACAAAACTACATGCTAGACACCACATGTTGGCTTGACTATTTTACAATGTTTGCAAAAGGGCATCATATTTCCAAATCCCTTAGCTAGGGGTACTACACACTAATGATCTGCCCTTTTTTCTCTCTTTTCTTCCACATCTCAATCCAACTAACACACCAATTAGGTACATAAGAAGACTCTAACACTATTAATTGTTTTACATCCTATGACAATGTCAACGGGATTTGTTCACTTTCATGATTCGAGCTATATGATTCATGCCTCCTCTTCTCCTTCCCAAAGGCACAATCACAGGAGAAAACAAGTAGCTATTTAGAGGATGATTCCGACCTCATAGCAATATCCACATCTATATCACTCTTATCAAAGTGGAAGCTTTCGCAGAGAGATATACCATTATTGCTTTTTTAGTGTAATCTATTTTTTCACTAACGTGTTCTAAGTGAATTCTTTATTCATCCTAAGAGTAATATGAAAAATAACAACAATTAATTCAACTTCAAAACAAACAAACAACCAACTCAAAACACTTTAATGACAAAATCAATTATGTAGAAATAAACCATTAAAACAACAACAATATATGAGTGGGCCTAATGGTTGAGAACATGTGTTTCTTCCTTAGAAATCACAGGTTCAAATCCAGAAGAAGTAGGGTATGTATACCTCCATAAACTTGTTGCGTTCAAATCTAGAAAAAGTAAAGTCACTTCACATATATAACAACAAAAAACAACTCATAAAACATGAATTCAAAACCACCAACAATATTAACAACTCACATGGAGTCACACCACCCACTACCATAAACCAAAAACCAACTCATGAAACATGACTTCCAAACCACCAACAATGTTAACAACTCACATGGCATCACACCATCCATACCACCCACTAGATAATAACTATGACACGTGGTTCAACGTGCTTGGGATCCAATCCCTAAGTGGGAATGAAAGCCCCTCCTAATCTTGATTTTAATACCTCTCATGTGCCCGATTTGACATAAGTGGATGCAATTTTTGAGAAAGCACCGCTCCATCCGTTATCAGAGGAGCCTTTGCTCCTTCAATGCCAGGCAACCAATGGAAAAAGAACACGTGTAATTAACACATGAACACGCAAGGTCACCGCCGACATCCCCATTATATTCCATGGGCCCTAAACAGTGGGGGTGGAACATTGATATCATAGGAATTCAAGATAGACACGCCAAAGTCCAGCGAAGATCTTATTCCCCTCAAAATCTTTTTATCCCTCCACTTACTATTATTGTAAAAAATTGAAAATAAATGAAATGAAATTAAACGAAAAGGGAGATTAGCTGAAATGAAATGAAATGCACCACGTAATTTAATGGTACCAAATACCTTCCATCTTACAGCGCATACGAGGGTCACTCGGAGATAAACACGCGGGCAGGTCTCTGGAAGTAGCCCGGAGTTTCTTATTTTAGCGGTTTGGCATTTATATGAAGGGGATTGCACTATGAAATCTTTTATTATTTGCATTTCATGTCCGGGGATTCGCAGTTCAGAGTGATCTTCGCGGGGCGGAGGGATTCGAGGGACTAAAGTGAATCTTCAGCAGCAGCAGGAGGGCAAGTTTGAAGCTTTACAGTCCCGGAACCCTTGCAAGCTCCGATTTTGCAGTCTCCAGTTTTTTCCCCGCAGGGGGCTTTGATCTGTCAAGATGATGCTCTCGGTGCAAAATAATGCCCGCCAGCAGCAGCAGCACGGCCAGGGTTCGATTCCCGCCGGCTACAATAGGGAGTCTTTTAAGATAGATTATGGAGAGCATTTTCTTTCGCAGCCGGACTCGGTTTTGACCAATCAGAAGAAGCAGTCCGTGGAAACACGGGATGGTGAGTGCTTTTCTTGGCTGAGAAATTTTAAAGAACATATTTGGAAGTGTTATCGTAGATCTTTTTTTTTTTTCTGCAAATATCTTTCCCTGAAAGAACCCCGGTCAAATTGTTTAATGATTAAAAAAAAGGTTATTTTGGATAATCCCAATGCATCTGTTTGACGATTCTAGTATGAAATTTGACCTGGATCCGGAGGTAGGCCGAGTTTTAGATTTTGTAATTTTTTCTGTTTCCACACTGTTCTAGAATTTAATTTCTGGCAGATGTTTGCCGTTTAATTTGTTCTATATATTATTGTTTTTCTTTTTATATATTTGTTGTGTGCACGCGCACGCTCGTTTCCATATGTTTGGGTGATCTTCGTTTTAAAAAATTTAAATCTAAATATAGTTACACGTCTATCCTTTAATCACATAGTTTTCTTGACTTCTTAGAAACAAATTGGTAGTTTACAAATTGGTAATATAATATCATCCCCGCTCACTCTCTTTAATAAGTTCTCAATTGATTTATTTCGTGACAAACTACAGCCTCTCTGGGTTTTGATCGGGCGAGTTTTAGTGCCAATGACATAGATAATTTTTTTGCGTTCATAATTATATGAATATAGAGAAATAAGAGTACATGCATTTTATTTAAAAGAAGGCCTTGAAGACAGCCGCCACAAGCTTAAGGCTAGGAAAAAATACCTAGCCTATGAAAACTTGCCCCACAGGCCATCCAAAAAGAAAGAGTTATGACGAGCCACAGTGCCTGACACAGATAGCAATAAACACATCAAAAACATGCCATCTGATCAGAACAAACAATCATCAGGAAGCTGCTGGAACCAAGCCTGCTGCGGCTGGGGGCTCTTGGTTTTCAGGAAGAGGCTCCCATCCATCAGCTGCAGCTGCAGGCTCCGTATCGGCTACAATGGGCTTTCATCCATTGTTGCCCCTTGATTATCTTTTTCTCATCTGCATCTTTGCGATGGATCATAAAAAATTATTGCATCATTATTGACGAGTCTTAAAAATAGATAAAAAAAGGGTACAAAAGGCTGACACCTTAAAACTTATTATTGACCTTATTTGTCACGATGTGTTTTTCTCACCTTGCTTAAATTTTTTTTTGGGATAAAATGCTTGTTGATGTACATGGCATTTCATACGAAAAAGAAGGTGCAGATTAAGCAGTCAACATAAGCAGAATTAAAATTGCACAGGTTTAGAACCACTTGGGCAAACAATCCAGATTCCACACATAAGTCCATTCTAAAACAAAAAATAATAAACAAAGTCTTGGCTAGCTGGCCTGCATCATGCCAAGAACAACATAAGTAAATCTCATTCGTCAAGCATCGATTAGCGTGAGTCCAGCCTCTGGCAGGGGATCATCATGATCTTCGGGGGTTGGCTTCCAACCACCTGAAGCAGGTTCAGTATCAAGTATTATCGGCTCCCAGCCATCATTCCCAGGTTCATGTTCCAGAGGCCCTTTAACCTCTCAGACCGTGAGAGTGAGCCTGGCAATGTATCATTCTTCTGGAATCTGGAAGGAGTGGCCAGTTGTTGTGGCATTCCCTCTTACTTTCAAGCTCAGCATTTCTGCAAATATTAAGAACTGTGCACGTCTCTGTAGTTTGATAGTAGTTTTTTCAATGTTGCAAACCTTGGACTCTGGGAAAAGCTTGGCAGTGGGCATCAACTCGAGAAATCCTTAATATGAGGAGAAAATTTGCAGGCATAAATTAGGACCTGAAAAGTTGGTGATCTGAAAATCTCTGAGAACTCACAAGAAATTGGATAGTTTTGCAACACTGGTTTTTCCATTTCATTAGACATGCCCATAAGATGTCAGTAGCTCTAGACTCAAGGATTTTGAACGAATCTTAATTCAATAACTATGGTGGAAAAATCTATCTATTGTTTCATTCATCAAGTCTTAGTTGGCATGCTTCCCTTCGTGGTTAAGTCAACTCAACTAGTCATTAATCTACAAGGCTTGGTCTGCTACCTATGGAATGACCCAGGTTAACTGTCCTTCTAACAGTGAAGTTAAGGCCCTTCATTGGTGAAGGCGTTGGATTTCTTGTTGTAACTGAAGGCATACATTCTTGAATCTTTACTACAAGTCTTAGGATCCAGTAACAGAGGCTAATATATCAGTCTTAGTTATTGCCTCAACTATAAATAGTGTATGTGGGGGTAAATTGTAACATAGATTAAAATCTCTCTTGGAATTTGGTTCCCATTAATTATTTGGTAAAAGTATAAAATACGTACCACCTCTCTTTTAACTATGACAAATGGTAGATCTTAACGATTGTGGCCCTTGGTCACCTTTGCAAGCACAAATAGCATGGACTGGATTGCGCTGTAGCATTATGTTATATTTTGTTTCACTAGTAGTTACAGAGTGCAATATCACAACTTATTATATACAGTCTTCAGTGCAAATCTGAAGCTAATTCTTGCATCTCTGATGACATGCTTAATTGTGAACTGTTTATTATTGTGAAGAGAGATTGGAGTGATGAATCATTTCTTCTTTCTCTGTCATTTCTATGGTTTTAACTTCTTGATGGTAACAATGTAATTATCACATCCATATCAACGCTCAACAGAAACAATGTTATGGTCATATTTTTTACGTGACAAAATTGCAGCTATTTGTATTTTTTAATTTTCCATAAGACAGTAGCACTGAATTCTATTATCCTCCTCCAACTTCCAAAGAGAGTAATTACTTAACATGATGAAAAATTGAAGATATTTTTGATACAGTCTTTGAGGCATTACCTTTTATTTATTTTGTTTTTTGCTGCGATACTGTTAAATGAAAACTTTATCAGCTGCATTTCTTCTTACCTGGGGTGTGTTGTGCTGTTGTTGGTGGTGTCTGTATAGCTTGGTTAATTTGTTGCATGGATTCTAATGCACATTATGTCATGTGTAAGCTACTATGCAATAATAGGTCACTTGAGCGTGTATCTGTTTTGTAGAAATTTGAGGAACTAGAAGGCTGCCCAGCAGGTCTGTTTTTGATCTCTTGTTGGGCTCTAAGTTTACTCAATCAAATCTGTTCTTTCTGCTGTTTTAGGACAGCAAACAGGTCTGAATTTTTCTGCCAAGAAATCTGCCTTCAAACTGATGGTTATATGCTCTTTTAAGGTGCCCTTGCAAGTGTTTTAGTCACTGGATGTTAGCACATGCAAACCTTAAAACATATAGCACTCTAGGATTTTTACAAGCTCCTACTGCTGATTTAAACACTAAGCATACACAATAAATGAACACATGTATTTTTGGTCAACATGACCCTGGATAAAACCCCCTGGGGAAAACCAGTTTGGAATATAAATCTATATATGTGATGTAATAAATGTGAGATACAACAAGTACATGAAACAAATGAACCTGATACAAAGGCAGCCCCTCTCAAGCTGCTATACAAGAAGGTGAATGCACCCAAGCATGGTGTGCCCTTCTCCTTTGTTGCTCAATCCCACTCTAGCCTTGTGCCCTTGCTGCTCAATGCCTTGTAGAAGAAACCCTTGCACACAAATCTGCCCTCTTGTGCTATCTCTCCAACAAGCACTCCAAT
This sequence comes from Picea mariana, assembly GCA_032191745.1. Lineage (NCBI taxonomy): Eukaryota > Viridiplantae > Streptophyta > Pinopsida > Pinales > Pinaceae > Picea > Picea mariana. Next base: position 216,878 of record JASDQU010010231.1, read on the forward strand.
CAGCAATCTGACAAGTAGAAGACCTCCCTGCTAGGTGTGCGCCCTCCTCCAAGCAAGCATGAACACCACAAATAAATGGAAGCCAAAGCCTCCTAGAGTGCTCCATGGAAGGAGGTGCCCTTGTTTCTCTCTTCCTTTGCTTCCATTCCCATCTCCATTGCTCTCCTCTTCCTCTCCAAGTGAACAAAAGATAGAATGAGCCTCCTTTTGCCCTATGCGCCCCTCTTAAGGAATCATAAGGAAACCTAAAAGATCAATGTGTAGGATCACTCCAAGCCATATCTAATCGAAGGTTGAGATCTCTCAAAAAGAATCTCAACTCAAAACCCACTTTGGGTTAAGTTTCCATAGTTCACTTTATGCCCCTCAATTCACCCACAAAGTGAATTAATAATCACTTTTCACTAAGTGACAAATTTCACCCTTTTGACTTAGGAAAATGTCAAAGTGAAATTAGACATAAAGTATAAGGCACAATGGGTCAAATATTTCCCTCTTGTGGTTAGAAAGACCCACAACCACAAGGGGACCACTTCCCTTGGTACAGCAGAACTCAACATGTTTCTGGCATCTTTTGTTGTTCTATGAGTTCATGATTGATTGATAGCCATGCAACAAAGGCTCGTAACCTGAACATGGGAGTATAAGACAATCCCTTGTAAAAAATTGGATAGAATAATACGGATCAGATTTGACAGTACACAGCATGCATGCAAAACTTAAATGGTCTGGATGGAAATGTCTAAAGTTGGTGCAACTGTAATACATTTCACTGAAATCATTACAATTAAATGTAATGTCTGGCATAATGGTAGGCACATCTAATGTAAAATTGCATCCAGTCTTGGATCCGTGCCCTTTTAGTTGTGAGTGCTTTTATATTGGATCTTTTACTTAATGCATGCTGTGTTTCTGGTCATGGTTTCTTTCTTGCTCAATGATTGTCGCATTGCTTTTGCATCACTTATGTTTTTTATGTTTTATATGACTATGATTGGATGCCCACAGTTGCTTTGTGGTACTATTAGGCCATAATTGGTTTTTATCCTTGGCCCAAGAGTTGTTAGCGATTACATGCCTTTAAGCATTACAGTGTTGCATTGTCAATGCGTGGTAAAGTTCCATTTATTCACGTTGATATAGTAGTGTGATCTTTCTGAATCATTCTTAGAAATCATTCTTACTTCCTGGAGTGTTGCAGCATAGATGTCTTCACCCTCAATTAATATGTTTAATACTTCAAAGAAGTATTTTTCCAAGAAAAAAATCGTTGTATTGATATTTTGAGTGGATTTCACTTCAAAGTATATTATCAATCAATGAGACTATTTATCAATCAATGGGAGCTAATGCCACATTTTTTATTTATGCTTACAAAGCTGATATATCATACATCATACACTTTTATATAATATATGGCAATGTGTAAAGAGAGTAGAGTTATTTTCTATTATTTATTACTTGCATTGAAACATGATGGTTTGTGTTTTTGCTGCAATAGATGAAGATATTTTATTGGCTCTTGCTCATCAAAAATACAAAGCTGGCAATTATTCTCAAGCTTTGGAACACTGCAATGTTGTTTATGAAAAAAATCCTCGACGAACAGACAATCTTCTTCTTCTTGGTGCTATATATTATCAGGTATTTCTTTCTCCAGTGGTATCAGGTATTTCTTTCTCCAGTGGTAGTGTCTGTGTTTGAAATTTGAATGCTTGAATTGTATTTAATTTCTTGAATGAAGGCAATGCTCATCTCTTCGAGATTTATTAATTTATTGAACTACTGACAAAGTTCGTAGTTAATTATGTTTCCCTGCTAGTGGCTGGTGAGCTTTCTTGATGTAGGTGCATTTGGTTGAATTTAACATTCCTGGTTGCAGGATTTTGCCTGCAATTTATTTTAATTTACAGTATATACATTTACTATTGTATTTGATTTTTTTAAATCTATACAGCTACATGATTTTGATATGTGCATTACCAAAAACGAGGAAGCTATCAGGATTGATCCTCAATTTGCTGAGTGCTATGGCAATATGGCTAATGCCTGGAAGGTATTGTTTTACACTTCCTTTGTCCTAGAGCTGCTCTGCTTGATTTTTTCAACTTATGTTCTTATTATGAATGATAACTTGAGATATAACTGAAGTGCTTTTCTTTATCCATAAAACTTGAGTTCTAATATTTTTGTTTATTCCTTGTTCAGGAGAAAGGAAACATCGATCTGGCAATCCAATTTTATCTGATTGCTATTGAGGTATATAACGAACTCCTGATTAAATGGACACTGAGGCCATATTTTTTAATTAATGCTGTGCTATATATTGTACAATTTTGGTTTGGTTCTTTCAGCTTATTAAGGAAGATGGCTTTTATATTGTGATTGATTGCAACTTTCTGCAGAAGAATGAAGTGTGATGTGTCGGTACTTTGTGAAAATGAAGATTGCTGATGTTTTTGGAATTTTTTTAGCTATTTTAAAAACTTTTTTTCAACAGTACTAATGGTTGAGCTAGTAATGAAATTAAATTCTAATTGCTTTTGCTCTTTTGTCATCTTTTGAGGGGCTGTCTCTATTTCCTCTGGCAGAATTATGTTAAAGTTCAATTGAAACTGCTTTAGTACCAATAATCACAAAATTGTGCTTCTACCTCAGACATGGTTGTCAATTTTTTCTTACATTTTCTATTTCAACTTTGCAGCTAAGGCCAAATTTCTGTGATGCGTGGTCTAATCTAGCCAGTGCATATATGCGCAAAGGAAGATTGACTGAAGCAGCAGAATGCTGTCGTCAAGCTCTTCAGATTAACCCCAATCTTGTAAGTTTTCATTTCTCCACCGCCCCTCTTCCTAGCTGTGATTTCATTTTATGTTCTAGTTGAATGGTCCCATTTATTTTATCATGCTATATTGGCACAGGTTGATGCACACAGCAACCTTGGAAATCTGCTGAAGGCACAAGGATTAACTCAACATGTACGATCTAAATTTTACCTTTTGTGATGCTAAACTTTTGGACTTGACAGTTCCAGTGCTCAAGTAGATAAATATTTTTCATATAAAAAAAGTCTAGGTGGCTTTCTGAGAAATTGCTGAAGTCCATCTTAATATATACACCCTTATAATTGTTAAGAAACAATGTTGAACTATTTTCATATGAGCAGGCATACCTATGCTACATGGAGGCTTTGCGCATACAACCATCTTTTGCGATTGCTTGGTCAAATCTAGCAGGCCTCTTTATGGAAGCAGGAGATTACACCAAAGCACTTACTTATTATAAGGTAACAGTTTGTCATTTGATATTGAAGGATAAATTGTACGTTAAAAGAGGTGTTCTTATTGACAGAACTGTGACACAGATTTGGAAATTATTTATTTGAAGTAAAGTATGCTTGTTGTAAGTTTGACTTTGATTGTCATTGTTATGCTCAGGAAGCAATCCGACTGAAGCCCAACTTTGCTGATGCACATTTGAATCAAGGGAATGTATTAAAGGTAAAAATATTTCATCTTTGAGTTGAATTGCATGTGAGGCATAAGGTGCATGAATTCATTTGATTTTTGTGATTCTAGGCGATGGCCAGGGCTTCAGAGGCGATTATGTGCTATCAGCGTGCCATTCAACTAAGGCCCGACTATGCAATTGCTTATGGTAAGCTTCTTTACCAGAAATAAGTAATGAATCTAGAGAGGTTGGGTGGGGATGGTTGTGTATTGTGGTTGCCTGTTGCATTGCATGTCATATCCCAAGTGTGTTTAGAAGGCTCATTTTTTTGGGTGATATTTGCATCGATTCCCAGCTTCACAGACCCCTCTCAACAAAGTGCTTCCTAACAATACCCTTTTGGTTTTTGCTTGTCTCATATTTTTCTTGCATGAAGGTGCGCGGACTGGGACACCAGTATGGGCATTTACAAAGTGCATGTCTCAGCCTTTAGTTTCCCAAAAGGATTGTTTGGTCCCAAAGTCTTAACAGGGAACCTGAAATGAGTTCTGAGTGCACCATGGTTACTAGTTTAGTGTCCAGCACCATTGTCTTGCAGGCTGTATTTGCTGAATCTTCAACAGGAATTTTAATGGACAGCAGTTAATTGTTATCATTATTTACACAAGCAAGTGCAGTTGCTGGCAGCAGTTATCGATTACTTTAGTATGAAAATTCTGGCGCAAGACATCTTGGCTGAGTGGTTAGGTTGACTTTAGTGACAGGGAGTTGGTGGATACGGCATGATTGTGTGTGCAGGAAATTTAGCAAGCGTGTACTACGAACAAGGCCAAATGGATTTGGCGATAATGCATTACAAACAAGCTATAATGCTGGATTCATCATTTGTGGAGGCTTACAACAATTTGGTGAGTGTTCTATATGTAGGCTAATTTCATTCTGCCTGTGAACGCTAGACTTGTAAATTGGTTGTTAATAGGGGATCTGTGCAAAAACTAATTGGAGTTGGAGACATGATTATGTGCCACATTGCATTAAATATGGACAATCGCCTTACCACATGTAGGGAAATGCTCTGAAAGATGCTGGGCGAGTGGATGAAGCAATTGCCTGTTACCAGGTTACTTACCTTTTTTGGTTCCTTGAATGTATAAACACGTTATATATTCTTCCTAAGCTGTTGTTTCCAGATGAGGTTGTGCATATGGGACATAGTTTGCTTTAGTTTTAGGAATTATGTTGTATTGGATTGCCTTTTTACGGTTTTGGTTTTATGCCTGGCTTGTAATTACAGTCTTGTCTTCAACTTCAAGCAAACCATCCACAAGCTCTCACTAATCTTGGAAACATTTACATGGAATGGTAAGTTTTTCCATAAATGTTTTCTCATTAGTCATTTCTTTCTATTGTGTTTGTTATATATAATAAAAGGTCATGTAATGGGGAGGTACTTGTAAATCTGTCAATATTCAATGTTCATAGATGCATTTAAATTGCTTTTACTAATCATAAATGCATCTAGATTGTTCACATTAACATAATATAATCCTGGTAATTCTCTTGATGCCAACTTAATGCAGGAATATGATCAGTGCAGCTGCCAGTTTTTATAAAGCAACCCTAGCTGTAACAACAGGCTTGTCTGCCCCTTACAGTAATTTAGCAATAATCTACAAACAACAGGTGAGAAATATTTAGTATGGTATGATTGTACTGGTCTTGCCTCTGTGTTAATGATATCTCGTTCTTAAGACGAGGTGGAAGTTAAAGGTGCATCTATGATCTGTTTCCAACTTAACAAATCGATATTGGCAGGGGCATTATGCAGAAGCTATTGCTTGTTACAATGAAGTTCTTCGGATAGATCCAATGGCAGCTGATGGTCTTGTAAACAGAGGAAACACTCTCAAAGAGATTGGTCGTGTTAGCGAAGCAATTCAGGATTATATACGAGCTGTCACAGTTAGACCTACCATGGCTGAAGGCCATGCAAACCTAGCCTCAGCTTACAAAGACAGGTATGTTTCCATATTTTTGATATTTTTGAACAAAGGAATAGCTATACATACATTTTGTTGCTCGAATTGCAATGCTTTCCTGCAGTGGTCATGTGGAAGCTGCTATTAAGAGTTACAAACAAGCCTTGGCACTGCGCCCTGATTTTCCAGAAGCAACATGCAATCTGTTGCATACCTTACAGGTGCCTCAGTTAACTTTCTTATTTATGCAATCTCCTACCTTTTCATATAATTTTTATACTATACCATTTGGAATAATTGGAGATGTTACAGTGCTTTGCCGAGTTAGCATAAAAAATTGATTCTGTTTATTTTTATCAGTGTGTATGTAGTTGGGAAGACCGTAAGAGTAAGTTTGGTGAAGTTGAGGGCATCATCAAGCGGCAAATCAAGGTTCACATTCTTGATATATTTGCTTTTATTTTACATGAAACCATTTTTTATCTATAATATTCCTGTTTTTAGGTTAGGTATTTGACATGCTTTTGTTGTTCGTTTTGTAGCTTTCTGTTCTCCCCAGTGTGCAACCATTTCATGCGATTGCTTACCCTATTGATCCTGTACTTGCATTAGACATCAGGTATGTGCGATCCATATCTGATTATGCAATTTTTCTGATCTGCAATTTAATAATGATTTTGATTCATAACTGTATTTTCACAGTCGCAAGTATGCGGAACATTGTACTCTAATTGCATCTCGTTTTGGGCTTCCACCATTTAACCATCCTCCTCCTATCCCTGTCAAGAGTGAAGGTGGAAGTGGCAGGCTTAGAGTGGGGTATGCTGTACATTCTTTTCCTGTGCAGTTTCATTTGTTTTTTTAACTTGTTTCAACATTCTTGTTGAACTTTGGATGCACAATTGGTTTCTGTTTTAGGTATGTGAGCAGTGATTTTGGCAACCATCCACTTTCCCATCTAATGGGATCTGTATTTGGTATGCACAACCGAGAGCATGTTGAGGTTTGCTACTTCTTACCTCTAGTGTTTTGTGTATTTTCTATACGGAAGGCCCTTCTAAAATATTAATTGAGATTAATGTACACCAATTTTTAATTAATGGCATTGGATGTCCAGATATTTTGCTATGCTTTGAGCCAGAATGATGGCACTGAATGGAGGCAACGCATACAAGCAGAAGCAGAACATTTTATTGATGTTTCTTCTCTATCTTCTGATTTAATTGCAAGAAAGATTGCGGAAGATAAGATCCAGATTCTTGTTAATTTGAATGGATACACTAAGGTAAGAATCTGCCCTTTTCTCTTTAATTTATATTTAAATTATAGTTGTGCTTGTTCCAGTGCCTTTGTTTGATTAATAAATTCTCAGCTCTGATGAGTACAATGTCTTTGGTATAAGGTTTTATATTATTTTGAAAGTGCACATTTTTGTTCTTTCAGGGTGCTCGAAATGAAATTTTTGCCATGCAACCAGCTCCAATACAAGTATCGTACATGGGATTTCCTGGAACCACTGGTGCCGAGTACATTCATTACTTGGTGACAGATGAGGTGACAATTATTGTATTCATTTAAACCTTCTTGGAGTTTGAACTGGCAGGACTTTGCATATGCCATTGAACTAAAGGATCACTGATTATGTTCATCAAATATGATGTGTAATGATCAATCCACTGATTGCTTCTCAAAGGTTGCTATATTTGATTTACTAAGTAAAATGAATTTATGCAGTTTGTTTCTCCCATGCGGTCTGCACATATATATTCGGAAAAGATTGTTCATATGCCGCATTGTTATTTTGTCAATGATTACAAGCAGGTATTCATTGCTTAATGCTATATTCAGCAGCATTTCAAAGTTGTTATTTTGTTATTTTTTCAAACTTCTCTTTTAAGATATGTTTATCATATTATCTTGGGTTGTTTTTTGAAATTGCAGTCTGGATGTATTTGCTAATCTTTTTTCTTTACAGAAAAATCGGGATGTCTTGGATCCTAATTGCCAACATAAACGTTCAGATTATGGTTTGCCAGAAGATAAATTTTTGTTTGCGTGCTTTAATCAGTTGTACAAAATGGATCCGGATATCTTCATTGCATGGTATTTTTTCTGTTCTCGCAGACACAGACTCTCTTATTAGTGATGTGATTCTGCATCAATTCTTTGGACTCTAAAGCTAACATGCTTAAAGCTGGATCCCATGCAAAGTATTTAACCTGATCGACTTCTGTTTCATACATGCAGGTGCAATATTCTGAAACGTGTACCAAACAGTGTGTTGTGGCTTCTAAGGTTTCCTGCAGCTGGAGAGAATCGGTTGCGAGCATGTATGGGCTATAGCTCTTTTCTGTTTGTTTCTTTATTTTCATGTATCAATGTATTATATATGATGAAATGCTAAGGAAATTGTATTTTTCAGTTGCTGCTGCCCAGGGCATCCGACCCGATCAAATTATTTTCACTGATGTTGCTGCAAAGAATGAACATATTCGTCGTAGCGCATTAGCAGATCTTTTCCTTGATACGTGAGTTCTGAATATTAATTGGTGTTAAAGCAAATGTTAATTGGTGACTCTTTAAGGATAAATGTAATGTCAATGGATAGTTCTGAATTTGCTATTTTTTTTTTATTTTTTCCTGAAAAGTTATTTGCACCCAGGCCGTTATGCAATGCTCATACCACTGGAACTGATATTCTGTGGGCTGGTCTACCTATGATCACTCTCCCACTTGAGAAGATGGCCACGCGTGTGGCTGGATCTCTCTGTTTGGCAACAGGTTTTGGAGAAGAGATGGTAGTTAGCAGGTATGTATTCTGTTTATTTTGTCATTTGGATAAAGTAAATAATTTGCATTTATAATTATTTAAGCGATTTAATACTCCATTCTCTTGGGTCTTGATGGCTTCTTGTACACATGCATCAGCATGCAAGAGTATGAGGAGAGGGCTGTTTCTCTTGCTCTATCTCCAGCCAGACTTCAAGCTCTCACAGCTAAACTTAGAGCAGTACGGTTGACATGTCCTTTGTTTGATACCGCTCGTTGGGTGAGTTTGGTTTGTCACTTTGTACAGAGTGCATGCTTGTATGTGAGTCATGATATACTAATCTTTGCAGGAGTATTGCAGGCATCGTCTTGTTGTAATTACTATTAACTTAGTGCTGTTATACAGGTGCGGAATTTGGATAGGGCATATTATAAGATGTGGAACTTGTACTGCTCAGGGGAGCATCCACAGCCCTTCAAAGTTACCGAGAATGATATTGAATGCCCTTATGATCATTAGTCTGTTAAAATCAAGTTGGTTAGAAAGGTTTTCAATTAGGAAGCCTGATGTTATCACCGGAGTTTCTCCAGATGATACACTGAGAACTAGCAAGACCTCAGTGTTGATAGAAGCTTGTTGTCCATAGTCTTGAAAATTGTGGCACATCAGCTTTACTCGAGTGTGTAGGATGGTATTTCTTCATTCCTTTCCTTTGTATATAGTACCTGGAAAGAGAAGTAAACAACCATGCGGGCATATAACTATTACTGACAAATACTACGACTTTGGGTTGTGGTGTTCATCTGCAGTCACAGAGTATTATGTTGGTGTCGTAGGATGAAAGTAATGTGTGCTAGCTCTAGCCAACGTTTCTTGTTGAATTCATTTTTTTGTGAGGCTAGGTGAGGGGGTTGCTTTATGTCAATGCTTTCCTTGTCAAGCGTTCCATTGTGAATTTGTCAGCTGTATTAAATTCCAACAACAAAGAAATGTTTAAACTATAATCTCCGAATTAGAGTAATTAATGCTACACATACATATCTTCTAAATTGAAAGCTAACTGATCAAGTGGCCTTTGGGTCAAGAAAGGAATATGATGAAATGTTCTCTGGCATAGTGATCTGTCAAATACAGCTCTGTTGCCCGTGTGAAATGAGATTGACTATATTAGTCTAAATTTAGAAATATGACATCGTAGTTAAGTAAATTTGAAATACTATTGGGGAGAAAGACGACTTAAATTTGACCTAGTCTGTCATGTTTCTTCTGCATGTCTAGTGTTTTATATTATTAGTATTGTACAAGGCCCATGCGATGAAGCCTTGATGTGAGTCTTCGATAATGTTTTTGCGTGCTTTCTTCAAGTTATGACAGGTTTCATATTTCAATCACTGGAGATATGTGCGAATGTGTTGTACGTTTGAAAATGTTCTCCGATATAAATTTCGCAGCAACTTTTGTTGTTTGTATGTTCTTATTTCAAAATTTATCAGTTTTAAGAGGTGTTTGTAGTGGTTGTTGTACTGTAGTGAGGATTTAGATTTACTTCTGTAGTGCTCTCTGTTTTATGTTTTAGGCTGAAAGCACTACAGTTTCTTATGCCATCTTAACATAGATGAATATCTTTCAAACATGATTTAGATATATCTCGGATTCTATGGTAAAGTTTTACCTGTTTCTCCTGCTGTTTCTTTAGAAGTTTTACAGCTATGATGTAACATTTGATGATTAATATTTTAGTTTCTTTCTCTTAGTGTGAGATAGCCTAAATCTGAAAGCTGGTATGTCGGTATACTAGGTTTTTTTGTGTTTCCTTTGTAGCGTAAAGAGAAGGGCAGTGTGATCTGTAGACTTTTATCCTATTGTTATCACCAATAGTATTTTGGGAGAGACAAGGCTGTGATCTGTAGTTTTTTATCCTATAGTTATAACTAATAAAGTCTTGGTACATCCTTTTCTAGGACCTGCTTAATAGAACTAATCTTTACAAGGTTATTCTGTTGGGAGTTTATTTTCTCTATTAATCATAGTTTTATCTCAACATTCATAAAAGAGTGGTAGTTGTAAGCATATATTCCTGCTAGTAGTTTATGATCTTTGTGGATCTGGGGGTCTAATATTGTAATTCCTCAAATCTTTTTTGGATCGATACCTGTTTTCGGAGGTTCTGTATTTATGGAGGCATTTAAACTGCAGGGTGTTGGAGAAAGCTAAAGAGTGGCATTTAGGAGGCATCGAAACTTGCAGGGTGTCAGAGAAAAATAAAAGAAGAGTGGTGTTGGGGTTTTAAATACACGCATGGTGAAGCTGTTATATTACATTTTAGATTCAGTTTTTGTGGCTACCCACAGTTATAGAATACACATTAAAGACGGTTCTGATGTAGAGTTTGCCCGACACGTTTGAACACGATCAGTCTTGTCTGAACACATCAGTCTCCCGGCTTAACGGATATAGATGTGCGGTTGATCTATTTTGAAAAAAAATGAGAACACTTGCCCCCAAAAGCCCTCTGTTTTAAAGTGGTAACTCTAAAATTTAGATTTTAAATGTAGAATTTATATGCCTTGCTCCTTTAAACCTAGGAAGTGTGTAAGATTGCTCTGAATTGGTTTTTAAGATGTTGTCTTTTTTGTAAATAAAGATGCATTCCCCTTCCCTGTCTTCACCACTTCGTTATGGGGACTTTGCTCCCATAATCAATATAATTTTTTTCCATGTAACCACACATGAGAAACTGCCAGAGACTTCACTGCCATCATGGGCGTTAACCGGTGTAAGTCGTGGGCGTAAACTATAGTATTCCTAACTCGACAGGGATTTGAGTATTAACGTATCACATAGGTACTGGCCCAGGGACTGCCATCATGGGCGTTAACCGGTGTAAATCGTGGGTGTAAACTATAGTATTCCTAACTCGACAGGGATTTAAGTATTAACGTATCACATAGGTACTGGCCCAGGGACTTGACCCTGACCTTTTATTTGCAATTCACAGTTCTCAACCACTCAACTCACCCACCAAGCTATACTTTTATTACATATTACCTGTTACATTTTGTTTTTGTGAATTCTTGCATTTATAATTAATCAGCTACACTTTTTATTACATATTTACCTCTTGCATATAAGATCGCTTTTTTATTACATATTACATTTTACATATAAGATCCTTTGTTTCTGAAATCAATCAGCCAAAAACTGGTTCATCCTTTTCTGTTTCTTCAATTTTCCACTATTATTAACTTACCTCTTACATATAAGATCGCTTTTTTATTACATATTACATTTTACATATAAGATCCCTTGTTTCTGAAATCAATCAGCCAAAAACCGGTTCATCCTTTTCTGTTTCTTCAACTTTCCACTATTATTAACTTGGTTGAGTTTTAAGTGGTTATACAGCCAAAAAGTGGTTTATCCTTTTCCGTTGCTTCAACCTTCTACCATTAACTTAGCCGAACGAGAATGAATACCACAAATAAGAGTCAAGATCGGGCTCCCCGGTGGAATGTTTAACCAATTCATTTCGGATCGATCAAATTGGTACGGGAATTAGATCTGGAGAGCAAAGATATGCGAGTCCAAGTGTGAGACGTAGAGCTAGAGTCAAAGTTAGTGGGCGAGTTTTCAATGTTATTTTGGTTGGATGTATCAAGTTTTCTTTTTCCAGTGGGCAGTAAATGTCATTTAAATAGCATTAAATTGAGACAGTTGACGACTTCTTACATATTCCAATTGCATTTTAAGAATACAGCGTATTTCGTTTTAAGAAAATACAGGAAGGCGTGCTTTTTAAGATTATAAAAAGTTTGCTTTTTTGAACTAAAGCTTCCTGTAACTACTCGTATAAACAATGTGGAGAGTTTTAATAACAAGTGAGAGCTGCCGAAACAGAATCTACAAGTACAATCAAACGCTGTTAAAAACTCAGAATTGTGCACTGGATGAGGTTGAAACACACTATGTGAGAGTTTCTGGTCGTGATCATTTATGGCAGGGTCCCATCTCTAATTTAGTATTTACACAATAAATTTGATAGGTTGGCACCAATGTTATCAGAGCGGAAAACTGGACCGGTCCGGACAATTCGAAACCGGACCTGACCGGAAAAAAAACCAGAAAAAAAACCGGTTGACCAAAAACTACATAAAATATTCAAAATAAAAAAAAAACCATATATTCATTTAAAAAAACAAAAACATATATATTCATGCACATCGATATATATTCAAAATTTGAAAAAAAAAACATATATTCATTTAAAAAAACAAAAACATATTCAAAATTTGAAAAAAAAAACATATATTCATTTAAAAAACAAAAAAATATATATTCATGCACATATATTCATGTGCAAAAATTTTCATTTATACTATTTATAAATAATATAAATAATATTCATGTGCAAAAATTTTGATTTATACTATTTATAAATATATGCAAAAATTTTCATTTATACTATTTATAAATATATGTTATTTATATATTATGTTATTTATAAATATATGCAAAGATTTTCATTTATACTATTTATAAATATATGTTATTTATATATTATGTTATTAAGATTTTCATTTATACTATTTATACACATACCACGCTTGTTTCGCTCCCTCTGCTTGTGGTATTGGTGCTTATTCAAGATGAACAAGGGAATTGTATGTATTTGGTACTGGAATAGACTATGTAACCAGAGGATCTGAGATGGTGAACTATGAGGCACGTTGCTAAGCACAGGAGGGGGAGCTTGGACCCGGCACATAAGGGACACAGCAGTCACTAGAATACTTCCTAGGATTAGATGAATATATGCATGTTTATAAATATATTTGTACACATGCATATATTTATAAACATATGCGAAGATTTTCATTTATACTATTTATAAATATATGCAAAAATTTTCATTTATACTATTTATAAATATATGTTATTTATATATTATGTTATTTATAAATATATGCAAAGATTTTCAGTTATACTATTTATAAACATGCATATATTTATAAACATATGCGAAGATTTTCATTTATACTATTTATAAACATGCATACATTTATAAACATATGTAAAGATTTTCATTTATACTATTTATAAACATGCATACATTTATAAACATATCTAAAGTATAGATTAAAGATTTTCAGTTATACTATTTATAAACATGCATATATTTATAAACATATGCGAAGATTTTCATTTATACTATTTATAAACATGCATACATTTATAAACATATGTAAAGATTTTCATTTATACTATTTATAAACATGCATACATTTATAAACATATGTAAAGTATAGATTATGG